>JANDJZ010000012.1:0-82357 GCA_027943245.1 Acanthamoeba sp. SK_2022b | reverse complement strand
GTACTCCAGCAGTTCGATATCTGTTAGCACCATGTATGCCACAGCTCAGATCTGGAGCCACGCACGCACACACACACACACACACGCACACACACACACACACGCACGCACACACACACGCACGCACACACACACACACGCACGCACGCACACCCCCACCCACCCACCCACCCACCCACCCACGCACACGCACCTCCATTTGTGGCGGCAAACATCAGGGCAGTTTGGCCAGCATTGTTGGTCTCGTGAATAGACGCATAGCCGTTATCGAGCAAGTACTTGATCACGTCGGCCTGCTCTGTAATCAGGAAGGGCGTGTAGCCCAGGTTGTCCTTCACCGAAGCTCTCGCCCCTATCATATGTAAAATCAATGGTCAGCACAATCAATGAAGGAGAACGCTGGACAGCCGACTGTACCGAGGGAAAGCAGACGCTTGACTCGCTCTACGCTGTGGAGAGCCGCGTAGAAGATCGGCGTCTTCCCTGACGGAGGGGGAGTGGTTGGTTATACGGGGGGGGGAGTGGTTGCCTAGCATAACAGAGCGTACCCTCGTCGTCCTTCTCCTCCACGCTGAAGCCATGGCTCAGTAGCCACTCGACCGTTTCCTGCTGGCCGCCTGTAACACGTTTAAGTAGATTGTGAGGAGGCGATGAAGGGGCTGAGTATGAACTCCCTCATCTGTTCAGAGGGGGAGACGTGTATACACACCCCGTAGGGCGATCATCAAGCATGACATGTTGATCTTGTCGACATGCTTCAGCGAGGCGCCTGATCCATCAGGCAAAGCACATTGTGGGGTCGGTAGTTAGGTCGACAAGCAAGAATGTGAAGGAAACGCAAGAGCGCGCACCTTGGGAGGCGAGGAATTCTACAACCGCGAGGGATGCGCTCTTGCAGGCCACCAGCAGCGGGGTCATTCCTGCATGATCATTGAGCATTACGACCAACCGTTTTTGATCATTACGATCAACTCCGAGCATTTCCAGAAGAAGAGACACGCACCGTCTTTGTTGGCATCATTGACGGAGATCTTGAGGCCCTTGAATTGAGGCGAGAGGAACAGCTGCAGCAGCTCGAGATTATCGGTGAGCGCGGCATAGATCAGCGCGTTGTCTCCCAACCTTGCATCGCCCCCCCCCCAAAGCCAGTAAGCCCCATGCTCGAGAGGGTTCGTCCAGAGAAGGGCACTATAGTGTTCGAGCGTACTTGGTGACCAGATTGACGTCGGCGCCTCGAGAAAGGAGATAGACGGCGATAGCCGTGGCCTTGTGTAAGATGGCAAAGTGTAGCGGACTCCAGCCTTGAAAACAGTAAATGAGCGGAGCTGTTGTGACAGTGGCCACAAGACATATGCGCCTCTTAATGTACCTTCTTCGTTGATCATGTTGATGGGAATGCCCTTGGTCTCCACGAGCCATTTGACCACGTCGATCTGTTCGTCTGACCCGATCGCAGCTGCGCCGTGATACCGTGTGAGGACGCAAACGAGCGGCCATACTCTCGAGCCGAGGAAGAGAGCTTGCACATACCAAGAACGTTGTTGCCGGTGTGGTCTACATGGGCCAAATCGAAGCCCTTCGACTCGAGGTAGGTGAGCGTTTCGATCGTTGGCTCCACGCACCCATCCCTCTTGGCTGCATTCCCAATACCATTTCAGAACTCGAAGTGTTTTTTAGTAAAATAAAATAAATGAAGATGTCAGTACCGCCGTAGAACCCTAGCAGGAACGGCACGTTTTCGCCATCGGCGCTCACCTCATCGGGCTGAGCGTAGCCTGCATTGTTCGTTTTTTCTCGTGAGCCGATCCGGCAATGTTGTGATGAAGATGAGGGACGCAGCAGCGGCGTTACCATTTTCCAAAAGGTACCGGATCACCTCGAGGTTGACCTGCGTGCAGGCGAAATGCATCGGCGAGTAGTTGTGAGACCCGCGCACGTCCGTTTTTGCCCCTGCAGGTGTTTGTCAAGCACATGCGGCACCGATCGGGCCGTCAGTCGTAAATCATGGATCGCCGGCATGCCATATCGAGTGCGCAACGCCACACGGCAGAGGAGACGCACCCCGAGCGATGAGATACTTGATGAACGGCAGCTCGCCATGCTTGCAGGCATAGAGAAACGGCGTGTTTCCCTCCTCGTCCACCTCATTGACCGAAAACCCTGGTGCAGATCATTAAATACTTGATCAAAACAAAACGAAATCGCAATATTTAACCAATTGCAGATAAGGTGATGAGAGACTCACCTTGCTCTTCGATGAGCCATTTAGCGACTGGTCTATTGTTGCCCCTGATGGCGAAGGTGAGCGCAGTCATGCCTCGCACAGCCTTGTCGTGAATGTTGGCTCCCTGCGAGATCAGGTACTTGACGCCTTTCGACGTACACTGGACCAAAAGACTTCCAGTCAGTCTCTTACATAATTAATAAAAATTAGAGCTAGGGACGAACCCCGTCGCAAGCCCAAAGAATGGGCGTGATGTCGGCTCGGGTGCGGTCATCGATCGTGCAGTAGCCCTTGTCGAGCAGGAACTGCATCACCTCCACTCTGCCACTGTAGGCCGCCGTGTGCAACAACGAGTGATCGTTTAGGTCGCGCACTGTTGTGCGATCGGCAGGTCAGTGGCCATCAGCATTCCCGCATAAAAGAGCCGACGGGCAAACTCGAGGGCGTGTACGAACCGGCAGGGTTGACGCCGTGCTTTTCAATCAAGTGACGCAGCACGTCGACGTAGCCCTGGCGCGCGGCATAGAAGAGCGGCGAGCAGACGCTGGTGTGTTGCTCCACAAAATCGGGATCCTCGGCCATAAGCAGATCGACCAGCTCGAGGTTGCAGCTCGCCACGGCGTAGTTCGTCACCAGGGAGTCCTTGTCGTCGACCTCCTTCAATGACGCGTTTGTGTGCTTGAGCAAGAATCGCACCTGCACAACCCGTCATGGTCGATCAGAAAAACCGGTCGTGACACGTTACACACGCAGCTCTATTACAGTACCACTTCGGTTTGACCATTCGCGCAGGCATGAATGAGCGCCGTCTTGCTGTGGTAGTCGGCCAGTTGCAACTGCTCGTACTTGATCTTGCCCGTCGCAGACTTGACCACCTCTCCGTCTTCGTCCTCAGTAAGCGCGGGGTCGTAGTCGAGCAGCGCCATCAGGCTCTCCAGCTGACCTGCCCAATCGATTCGTCCCACGGCCATGCAAGCAAAAGGTAAGGACCGAAATGTGTCAGGGTCACCAGTGGCAACAAACGCGGACCGTGGTGGCAAGCAACGACAGCAGGAGTGCAGCCCTCGGGAGTCCGCGCCAGTAGCAACCGCTTCAGGTCGTAGAGATCTAAACATAGCCAGGCGTCAGGAATAGAATGAAAAGAGACAGAGAAACACGATAACGACGCCTGTACTCTGCTTGTATGGGTCGAGCAAAGTCCTCAGCACATCCGTGTAGCCCAGTTGGGCCGCCCAGTGCAGTGGCGACCCGACGTCCAACTGCATCGATCGGTGGTGTTAGCAATGGTCGTGAAATTTGAAAGAAGGGTAAAGAAGAGAGCTGCCGCGGGTCTACCTTGAGGCCAAGCAGTGCCGGGCGGAGCTGCTGCACGAGACTCTGTGTGGCCGGCGACAGGGCGGCCACCGGGAGGAAGCCCTCCGGCAGAGGGTATCTAGCATCGTTGTTAATTACCATTGGTCATCAATCGAAAGGAGCTCTTGTGGACGGGTGCTGGGCTTACCGGAAGGGCGAATAACCAAAGTTGGCCGTTACTTGTTGCGTTCGCTCCGCAGATAGGGCAGGATAGAGCGTGTTGTCCTCCGGCGGCTGTCCAACCATGATGTGGTCAGATCTGATCACCACCTCGCCGAGGGGCAGTACCTTGAGAGAGGTCTGCCACGCGATGCCCACGTCCTTCCCGTTGACTAAGACGCTAAAGTCACACAACACGGAACGCGTGCCCTTATCCTCGAGAGCCCGTTGGGCGGCATCGCTATCTCCGCTTGGAACCTCTTCGCTCAGGAAGGTGACACACATGGTGAGCACGTCTCCTTCGCGCCACAGCGCCACGTCATCCAGGTACGCCACCGGCCCGCCCTTTGCGTTCCAGATCGAGCAGCGGCACCCGTCCCAGGCCCATCCGTTGGCATCATCGCCCACTCCTTCAATCGGAATCCCACAAGGTAACAAACATAACGAGGTTTATCAACAAAGTTTGATCAATAAATAACCTAAACAGTGGAAAATATCAAAATTGCAGAGCTGACCTTGTGTGCCGACAAGAGCAGCGTTCTTGGTAGCCCAGCCGATCTGCATGATGCTCGATGAATAGAGCTCCACCTCGTACGCGTACGAACGAGGCCATTCCGTTCCTGCATGCATACGCAGTGTCAGCCACGATACTTGCGCCTTGTCAATATTCGCAGGGTTTGGCACCAGTGATCGGAACGCCCCGCGTGGTTCGCAGCGAGGTCCACGAGCTTCCATTGGTGATCTGCACACACCTAAATTATCAGCACATCGATGGACATGATGATCTTTGGGGGATAAATACGGTCATGCGGTCGGCTGATAGGACGGCGCTGGGCGATGGGTGGACATCCGCAAAGGTGAACTCGACAATGGGCAGCTTGGCCTTGACCTGGTCCAAACCATCGGTCCATTGTCCGATGGCCTGCGCAAGTCATGATACCTTAGAAGCGCGGTTGCGCACGCACGTTTGGTTGGGCGTTACCTGCACGAGGAGAGTCGAAGGCGTGTGCGAGCGAAGCAGTTCCACGCACTCCAGGCTGTGAGCGGCTACGGCGTAATGCCATGCCGTGTGGCCATACCTGTCCTGTTCTATACGTTGAGCAGGTGGTAGGACAAAATCTTAATGTTTAGCGCCGTGTGAACGTTAAAGTGAAGGGGATCGAACGAAGAGGATCGTGGTCGCCAGTGGCCAAGAGTGACGCAAGGGCTGCATGATCGCCTGTGTAGCACGCCCGGTGCAGCTCCGTCCGCCCAGCTTCGTCCATCTGAACCAAAGATTAGCCCGATACAGAAAAACCTGAATTGCACGCAGGAAAAAAAATTTCTCGTATTTTCCAGTGTGCCTGGATACGCCGATTGCCTACCTCGTTCGCTGGGTGTACTCATTGGGCCGGAGTGACGCCAGAGCAGAAAACCTGAGGCTCTTGCGAAGATGATATACACAACGTCGCCTTCGCTAGGTCTGCTCCGTATGCAGCACGCCACGCGTGTCTTCGCGCTTCTCCTCATTTGCTTGATCTCGGTCTGCCTCTGGTCGGCAGCGGACGCCCTTACCGACGCCCAGAAAACCGCCGTGCTCAAGGCCCACAACGACTTCCGAGCCCTGAAGGGCCTCCCCGCTCTCAACTACAGCGTCACCCTCGAGAACTATGCCCAGTGTACTTAACTGCCCTCCCAAGGGAGCGTCAACTCCAGCCAACAGCGAATAGCGAACAACGAGATATTTATTGACGGGATCGTGGCCTCAGCCTATGTGGACAACGGCTGTCCCAGCGGTCATTCGAGCTCCAACTACGGAGAGAACCTCTACTGGTACTCTGGGTCCGACGTCTCTGAGCTAGTCCCGGCCGTCAACGCCTGGTACAGCGAGGTCTCCGACTGGTCGTGCCAGAACAATGCCTGTCAAGCCCTCCAAGGTGCGACATATTGGATCTTGTTGTGCACCCACGGTGGCCGTCACAGTTACGTCTTCTGAAAGTAGGGTGAACCTAGTGTGCGGACATTACACTCAGGTGATGTGGAAGGACACCACCTCGGTCGGCTGCGGTATCTCGACCACATGCACGGGCCAATATAATACTATGGTTTCCTGCAACTACTCGCCGGCGGGCAACTGGGTCGGCGAGCGGCGCACACTACGACGACCTCTACCGCTGTCATCCCTCCCTCGGGGTACCCTACCCTGCACATCGCCACCATCAACGTAGTCCCTATGCCATCAGCCATCATCTCATGCGAATGTGTTGGGCGGTCTCAATATAACGTTTGCGGGCCCAGGGCGACAGGGACAAGGTGGTGGGCTTCATCAAGCAGCTGTCGCGACGGGAGGAGGAGGAGGAGGAGGCCTGCCACCAGGTCCTGCAGCACCTCGAGCAGCTCGAGTCCGAGCTCCCGGTAAGCCCCTCTAGGGGAGAGGGGGGGGGGTTGACGCGGTGGTTGCGTTGCTTATAAGAATCGCCTCCTCTTAAGAGCTACGCAGCGCTACCGCAGCAGCTGGTCCATGGCTACATCACGCACGGGAACCTGCTCTGCGTTGGTACCGGCGCGCGCCCACAGCTTCACTCCCCCCAACAGTCAGCCGCGAAGGGGCGGTGCGGGCATTCTCACGCGTGGGGCAATCCCCCCCCCCAGGGGACGAGGTGACGGCCATCCTGGACTTTGAATTCGTGACGAGGGACGCGCGCATGATCGACATGGCGGTCATGCTGGCTCGTCTCATCGGTGCACCCTCCCCGCCCCAACAGGGGTCGTTTTTATTGTCATTAAATTTTTTAATTTTTCTTTTATTATATTATAGTAATTAATTTATTATTTTGGCCATCCCGGGGGCTGACGACCGCACAACAGCGGAGGAGGACGAGCGGCACTGGGCGCGCATCGAGGCTTTCGTGGCGGGCTACGGGTCGGCGGCCCGCCTGACGCCGGAGGAGATCCGGCTGCTGCCGCTGTGCCGCCGGGGGAGGGATCGCTTTCTCACACGGGAGTGGTGTGGCGGGCAGTGCGCGTGCGTATGCGTATGTGCTTGGGCATGGACCGATGGCTGGCGCGCTACGGCGACCGTCTTTCTCGCCTGTGCACACAGACCCTCCTGTCCAGTACCACTGCGAAAGAATAGCAAACGAGTTAACAAGACAGCACGTCTTGCTTCACGAAGCGTAGACAGAGAGTCGATCGGGTCTAATTCTCTGTGAAGTTGCAGGTGATGCACACCACCTGCGCCTTTCCGCTGCATTGCTGAGACGAAGGGTCAGGCCCATACGTCAAAAAAGAAGTGAAGACCAGTATCGGACCGGTCAGATGGTGCTGACGCGCGTACTGAAGAGGTTGATGGGTTGTGCATGCTCGGTTAATCGTGCCGTTGTGGTTGCCCGGCACCATAACGTTCAGTGGCGATGGCGATGAAGATGGTAATGGTAATGGTGATGGGGACGCGGAGCATAGGGCGAAGAAACGGATCAAGCTCGAGCCATCGCAACCCCCACCATCAACAGTTGGTACGGCTGTGAATGGTGCGACGCTACAGAACGAGAGCTCAGTCGACAGCTTCCTGTGCCTCCTCGCCCAGTACCATCTCCCTGCAGCCCCCCAACAACGCTCGCCTTGCCGATGACAGTCTCACAGTAATGTTGACACACACAAAAGGAAGGAAGAGATGGAGGTGTCGATGCTCAAGCCGCTGGTCGTTGAGCTGGCCAAGCAGGAGCTGACCACGGTGGGCCAGCTGCGGGGGGTGACGCGAGAGCAGTGGCGTGAGGTGATGAGCGGCGCCCGCTTGCCGGCCTCGCTCGCGCGGTCGGCCAGCCAGTTGAGCGCGGCCGTGCCGCCAGCAGTATGCGTAGTCGTCATCGACGACTAACCGACCTCCTCCGGTTGTTTGCCTTGCTTTGCGAAACAATTAACTCTATTTAATTCTGTTTGTCTTGTTTATTTTTATATAAAGATAAATTATTTATCTATCTCTGGAGGACGGCTTCGACCTTGTGGCCATCATGCGGCAGGGTGGGAGGGCACAGGGTCCATGTGGGGCTTTGGGCCTTCCTGGAGACCGGATAATGATCAGAAACTTTTCTGTCGACGATTGTGCATTGTTAACTTGTAACGCTTTTCGGTTGCGCGCCAACCGAATTTTAGGGTTGGTCCAAGGTGTGCTTCCGAACCGTGGCGAGGGAGGTATTTTCTCGGCCCGCTTTTCGTTGCCATTATTCACAAACACCAACTCACATCAACACCTCCGTACAACTCACCACTCGACATGGCCTTCATTGCCAGTGCCTTCAAGAACCTCTTCTCCTCGCTTGCTGCCCCGGTGGCTCCTGCTACATCGACTCCCACTTTGAGCACTACTACCCCAACGCCGCTTAACCACTCCCTTCTCGGTTCTGAGTTCTTCTCCTTCAGCAACATCCATGAGGAGAACCAACCTGAAGACAACAAGCCCGCCCCCACCACGGAAGACTTGGGCATGTCCTTCGTCTACATCCCCAACGAACTCGCGGACAACATCAACACCTTTTCTCAGGAGGAGATCCTCGAGCTCGGTCAGGTATGCAGCCTCGCCTACTCGAACCTTGAAGATAACTGCCGTGAACAAGAGGGCTACGTCGTCAAGGCTTTCGCCACGGACCTCTCTACGGGCTACGTTCGTGCCAAGTCCAACCAAGTGATCCTTTCCTACAAGGGCACATCAACCGGCCGTGACCTGGTCACCGACTTGACCAGCTTTCCTGTCGTGGGGTCCCCTCTCCTGCCTGAGGGCGGCTACATCCACAAGGGCTTCCTTGACGCCTTCCTGAGCTCGTGGCCGCAAGTGCTTCAGATCCTCAACGACCATGCCTCGAGCCAGGGCCTCAGCCTCGGCCAGCTCAACATCACCACGAGCGGCCACAGCCTCGGTGGAGCTCAGGCCACCCTGGCCACCCTCCAACTTGCCCTACTCGTCGAGAACACCAGCCAGCTGCGTCAGATCACCTTCGGCTCGCCTCGCGTCATGAGCCACGCGGGCGCGCGGTACTTCGACCGCCTTGTTGGAGCGCGTACGCTTCGAGTGGCCGAGAACGACGTCGACCCTGTGACGATGGTGGCCCCCGGCTGGTGGGGCTTCAAGCACGTTGGCGTTAATCTTCGCGTAGTCAAGCCCGCTGGAGTCCTTCCGCATCTCATGACGGGCTACATGACGGGCGCCACGAACCTCACCGCCGCCAGCTTTGCGCCCACCTACGCCGTGGGTGCTCGACGTGCATTCTTCTACGCTTGTCGTCAGCTTCTTCGAATGTAATTAAATGATCGTGATCAATCTTGTTTCATCTCAATCCTATTACGTAATCGAAAGTATAATTTAATGTTGCAGGAAAATCAGAGGGGAGAAAGGGAGGAGGAGAGCCTAGAGGAGGACATAGCCGTTGCTCGGCTTGCTGTGCAGCTGTCTCTTAACGTCTTCATCCTCTTTATCAACCGTACGACGGATTTCTTCTAGTAGCCCTCGAGCACCTTGTCCTTGGGCAGCTTGTGGAGCTCGCCCGTGGCCGGGTCGAGCTGGTTGACGTAGAGGAACTGGGGCTTCTCGCGGAGGAAGTCGGGCAAGCTCTTGTTGGACGATATGTCCTCGGGCTTGACGAGGTAGTGCTTCACCCGCTCGTAGGGGTCGTCGTCCACGTAGGCCACCGCGAAGAGGCCCGGGTGGTTCTCGCTGAAGCGGATCACGAACGTGCCGACCTCCTCGTTCTTCAAGATCTCCGTGCAGGCATTCTTGGTGATGAAGCCGTAGATCAGCCCCACGAACCACATGTTGGCGATGTGCCTCTTGAAGCGGAGCGTCTGCCTCGGCCACCAGGATGGCCTTGACCTTGCTGATGTTCTGGATGTTCACGTTCGACCCCGACAGCAGCGCCAGCACGTAGTTGCCCTCCAGCGTCTTGCCCTTGAACAGCACTTGCGGCGTCGGCTGGTCCGTCAGCATCAGCGCCGCGATGCTACACCCACCACCACCCACCATCGTCAACGTGTGTCGTGTCGTGTTGCGTGTTGCGTGTCGTGTCGTGTCATGTCGTTGTCGGTGGTGTACCAGGGAGGGGAGTGGGGGTTGAGGACGAGCTGGAGCTCCTGGCGGAAGAGCTCGATCTTCTGCTGCTGGATCTTGAGCCTCTGGAGGAGCATGCGGAGCTGGTGGAGGGCGGGCGGGTCGAGGATGACGGTGCGGTGGAGGCCCTGAGCTCCTTGAGCTCGAGCTCGATCTGCTGGTTAAGCTTCCACTGCTGCTCCTGCAGCTGCCGCACGCCCTCCTTCTGATCTGCTCGATGTGCTGGTCCTGCGTGGCGAAGAGCTGCTGGACCTGGTCGACCACCATGCGCGCCTTGGCCTGGTCCTGCGAGATGGCCGGCAGCGCGACGTGCGCGGTGACGGCCGTTCCCTTGTACGTCCAACATCATCACTTGCACTTTGTATCGCAATACCCGGCTTACGAGGGGTGGCGCTGGCAGTGACCACTTGCTCCGGCTACCCCTACTTCAACGACAACAAGTTCGTGCTCTCTCTAACGCTCAACACGACTGCTTACAGCTACAGCGAAGCGTCTTTCAAGAACAACATCAAGAATGCTCTGAGCCTCGGCGATACGAACCGTATTTACCTCATTGGAACCAAGCCGGCAGGCTCTGGTATGCCTCACGCCTCGCCATTGTTCAACTTTTCTCTACTTGCTGATCGCGAACATAGGCCTTATCGAGGTGGAGTTCTACATTGTCACGGTGGGCAGCTCGTCAGGGTCGAGCAAGGCCGAGAGCCTGGTGGCTAAGGTGCAGAATAAGGACTCTTCTCTGGCCAGCTTCAACATCTACGCCACCCACGCCGGCCTCGCTAGCAGCAGCACCGGCTCGTCTCTGGCTTCTTGGATTGACCTCCTCTGATTGGAGCGCAAATGTAATTCTCCAATTTCTCTGTACTCGAAAACGAGAATTTATCAAAGAATTTGAAGAGAAAAGACAACTCAAAAGCAACACCACATACATGAGGGCACATGACCGGGCGAGGGGCTGTTAAGTGCTTCGTCGCTGACCTTGTTGAAGCGGACGGCACTGGGTCTCTTTGGGTGTCCGAGTCAGACCGAGTCTGGGTCCAGGTACCTAAACCTAATTCTTAGATTTATTCCATCAAAATACAAACAGAAAAATGCAAATGGAATCCTTCGCAGGGTGTGGCAGTGGCTGGAGGTCTTGGTGGCGACGGCGGCAGCGAGGTACGCGGGTTTATATTGGACGACGGAACGGGTCTCCTGCCTGTTGACGCTCGCAAGCTCCCGCCGCTTGTTCCCTCCGCCTCGCCATCATCAACTCCACCCACAATGCCTTGTCCCTTAGGTCCGCTCCTTTCTTGCGCGCGTGTGTGCGTGTGTGCTCGGGCTGAATGAGCTGTGAGCAGGCGCGTATGTGCTGGTGATCGGAAGCGTGGGGCAAAGGGACGACGGCGCCCGCACGGTGGTGGCGGCCAAGCTGGTCGACCTTTCGACGGATCCCAACCGCGAGACCATGTGGCTTCTTGAGGTCGTCGAAGCTTCCACGCGTGTTTCCTAATACAGCATCCCAACACAGTAAAGACAAGGTAGGCCACAACATCCAGACGTTCTGGGCAAGGATGTGACGAGTCAACTGGTACGGCTCCAGTGTTCTGGCGTGCAACAGGCGCAACAAGCGGGACAGAGCTTCCAGGAAGCACACAGTGCAGGTGCGGACCAACCGCAAGAATTGTAAACTTGCGCCGAACCAATCGCAACTCGTGAATTTCCGTAAACCCGCGCCTGCGCGAGTACAAAAGCCAAAAAGGCGCACCGCAACGAGAGCGGTACTGCCTTAAAACCAACGTGACAACACACATGTCCACCTGCACTTCTTCAGCCCAACCCCGCGCACTCGTAATCGGCGGAGGCATCGCAGGCTGCGCGCTTGCCCTCTTCCTCAAGAGCATCGGAATCGAGGCCACTGTCTTCGAGGGCTATCCACGTTCCCAGGCCTGCCAGGGCGGCATCGGAGGCGGCTTGCAGCTCTCACCCAACGGCATGCTCGTGATGAACCATCTGGGCCTCGCTGGTGCTATCAGGCGGGCAGGCGTGGTCAACTCGTGCTTCAAGTTTTACAACCAGTACGGCAAGCCAGTGGCCCAGCTGGTGCTCGACCCCAACTACGAATACGACAATCCTCCAGTCTTCATATCCCGGGCCTCCCTCCATCAAGTCCTCATCAGCGAGGTCGAGCGGCAGGGCATCACCATCGAGTTCGACAAGCGGCTCTCCGGGCTGTCGAACTTTGACGGAGACGGACCTGTGACCGCCCACTTTGAAGACGGCAGCTCTGCCCAAGCCGACTTCGCTGTGGGTGCCGACGGGGCATACTCGCGCACTCGCGCCGCGATCCTGGGCGACGACGACCCCAAGGCCGAGTACCTGGGCCTAATGACCACCGGAGGGTTTGTGCAGACTGACGCCTTCCTGAAGCTCCCGGCCAGCGATCAGTACAAGGTTCACATGTTCATCGGGCCCAGTGAACGCAAGATGGGCTTTGCTAGGACGAGCATGGAAGATCCGCGCCAGGTGCTTTGGTGGCGCAACATGAACGTGAGCGACGACCCGCGCTGGCTCGGACGGGCACCGACCAAGGAGGAGCTGCGGGCCCTGGACTCGGAGGAGCTCAAGAAGCGCGTGCTCGACATTCCTGGTGGCTGGCCGTCGCTGGCTACTCAGCTGGTGACTGACACGAAGCAGGTCCTGCGTGGCACCATTCAGACCGTGGCCTCGCTGCCCCGCTGGTCCGAAGGCAGGGCCGTTCTGATCGGCGACGCCGCGCACGCGGTCAGCCCGCACTCGGGCCAAGGCGCTTCTCTGGCTCTTGAGGACGCCATGTACTTGGCTAAGATGCTCCGGCTGGCCCTGCGAGAAGACCCCCACCTCAAGACCGACGTGCTGCGTTCGGCGTTCCGTGCATTCCAGGCCGGCAGGAAGGAGCGAGCCGAGTTCGTTGTGGAGCAAGGCAGGAGCCGCGGAGAGCCCCGGAGGAAGCATGACGATAAGCAGCCCGGGTTGATCAAGCAGTGGCTGCTCGAGATAGTGCTGCTCGTAGTCTTCAACCTGACGGCACCTGCAGTGCTGAGGGGCCTATTCTCGTACCGCATCGAGTGGGACGACTGCGAGACGCTGGCTGACGCCGAGCGAATGCATGAGCAGCAGAATGCCGCCCGGAAGCGCGCGCGAAGACGATCCCTGGCATTGGCCACCCTCGCCGCCTTGTCCTGTGTGCTCCTGTTCTATGTCATGTGTGTGTGATCTTCCCAAAACAGCACCAAAGTTTTATCTGTCGACCTCGGAGGCACCCGGAAGTCATAGAGAAGTGACAATCTCAACAATAAACGCTTATCGATGTCCAAGTCCACGCAGCAGCCCGCAAAGCGGCCGGCACCCCACAAGCAGCAGCATGTCTCTCTGCCTGCCAAGCTCGTTGTAGGAGCCATCGCTGGTTCTGGCCCCCTCTTCATTTCTTTTATTATAAATACAACCCACAGATTTAGCCATTTTTATTTATTTTATTTTAATTAATTAATAATTAAGTGCACATTCCATTTGCTTTTTCTCATTTCTTTAAAATAGGTATTATTGGCACTACCTGCATTTTCCCTATCGACATGGTAAAGACGCGCCTCCAGAACCAGAAGGTGGGGCCCAACGGCGAGCGCGTCTACAAGGGCGCCCTCGACTGCTTCCGCCAGATCATCCACAAGGAGGGTACGACTACAGATGTCTCGGGCGTCTTCATCTCACGCTTGCTCTCCCTGATGACTGTGATGGACGTACAGGCGTGCGCGGTCTCTACAGAGGTCTCGGGCCCAACCTCGTTGGCGTCACTCCCGAAAAGGCTCTCAAGGTTCGCCCTCCGCGCGTTATGAGGAGACAACACATAGAAAGTGGCACTGACGATGACGCTGGTACTGCGGCTGGTGGTAATGAAACAGTTGGCGGTGAACGAAACGCTGCGCGAGGCATTCGAGGAGGACGATGGCAGCATCACGCTGACTCACGAGATCATGGCTGGTGGAGGCGCCGGCTTCTGCCAGGTCATCGCCACCAACCCCATGGAGATTGGTAGGCGCAGCCTCCATGACAATTATCTGTGCGTGTGCGTGCGCTCATGCAAGAGTCATCTGCCATGTGCCCGTGTACAGTTAAAATCAGGATGCAGGTGCAGGGCACGCTGCCGCCCGAATCGCGCAAGCCCGCGATGCAGATCGCGAAGGAGCTGGGCATACGTGGCCTCTACAAGGTTTCTTTTTGCGGTTTTTTTCGTATTTAATTTTTTATTCTCTATTTTGTCATTTGTTTTAATTTTATTCTTAATTTTTCGTATGTGGTGCTACAGGGCACGCCCGTGACGCTGCTCAGGGACGTGCCGTTCTCGCTGGTCTTCTTCCCCACCTACGCCAACCTGAAGGCTCTGTTCTCCGACGCCGAAGGCAACATTGGGCTGCTGCCCCTGTTCCTGTCGGGTGCGCTGGCCGGCGCGACGGCGGCGGGTCTGGTGACTCCGGCCGACGTGGTCAAGACTCGCGTGCAGGTCGAGAACTCGCGATACACGTCCATCCCGCAGTGCGCGGCCACCGTGCTCAAGGAGGAGGGCTTCAAAGCCTTCTGGAAGGGCGTCGTGCCCCGTATGGCGGTCCAGGTCACTAGCCCCACTCCTCCTCCAAACCAACCCTCTCCACGCACAGCTAGTTCCTGCTCGCTGCTCACACGTCGCCGTGTCCGTAGGCGCCCATGTTCGGCATCGCCCTGATGTCGTTCGAGCTGCAGAAGAAGTACCTCCTAGCCCACCAGGCCCCCCAGTAGGCAACACCGCAAGAAGGCTCAGATGTACAATGCCCTGATTCCTTCGATCACCCATTTCACTGCCAACTTAATAAAATTAAAATAATTCATGACTGCATCTCTCTGTGCGTGGTTTGGAAACGCGCAACCCTATATCTTATCGCCTCTGGTTCCGCTTCTTCTTGGTGCTAGCTCCACATGATGCGACTCACCGCTGAATGCAAGTTGTTGGTTTGATAAAAGAATATGACCGAAGCGGCAAGGGGGAGCGCGAGGCGACGCAAAAAGACAAAAAAACCAACCTCCACCCTGATGAAACTACGCACAACGGGGGCCGCCCCTGATCGATCCAAATGTAGCGATGCGGCTTCTTGCTCACGACCAAGAGCGGCGACAACGCGCGCAGGCCATCTACAACTGCCGCGGCACCTACATCGATCGTTGTTTCGTGGAAGGGCACAACGTGGTGGTCCGCGTGCAGGGCATGCAGCGGTCGCACTACACCGTCACCATTAAGTTCCACAGCCCGCAGCCAGGCGTTACCGGTATGGCCGCTGCGCACCCGCTCGTGGCGTGTGCGTGCAGCATCTTAGACGTCTCTTGTATCTGGATAGTGAAAGGCAACGAAGGTATTGATCGCGTGATGGAGTGGCACTGTACGTGTCCTGATTGGGGCCACCCCTGCAAGCACGTCGGAGCCGTGCTCTTGCTCTGGGCGCACTCACCACGTACCACTCCCCGTCCTCGCTAGCCCATTGGCGATCCTCAACATGGGCACGTACAGAGCGCTTCGTCAGAAAGCAGCCTCTGGCTGAAGTGCTGCAACCACTCAACAAGGAACAGCTGACGAAAGTGCTGCTGAAGCTTGCCGGCAAATATTGCCGGCTAATATTTAATAGCCCAGCACCGACATTGATATCCGGTGCTCAAGCGACATGGGCTTCTCGATGAAGCAGACGACGAAACATACGATGCAGACGAAGATAGTGAGTGTTGACGATGAGGACGATAGTGGCACGGATAGTAGCGACGACGATGATAGCAGTGCCCACTGCTCCCTGTACACTGGTAGTAGCACCATAACATGGCGGATGAATGAAAGTGTCACACTTGCTTTTGGTTGTACAGCGAACACCTAACCACGGAAGAGCGGTGCAACTGCGATTGTGTGCGATTATTTAGCTGGGCTACAGGTGCTTCTTGCCAAAGGTGCCGTAGGCGATCGCCTCGGCCGTGCCGCCACTCTCCTCCGAGTACGAGTACCCGAGGTCTACACACGCATACACACGCGTGGGAGTGACCGCGTCAGCGCACGTGATCACTAGCTGTTCTAAAGGAAAGGGAAGGCGTACGAGGCCGGGCTGAGTGGTCGACCTTCTTGCGAGGGCGCTTGCGCTGCGCCTTCTCCACCTCCTGAATGATGTGATACGTGCCCGGTAGATAGGCACGCACCACGCTGTATGATCACCGCCATCGATTAGTCACTTACACAACACACACACACACACACACACACACACACACACACACACACACACACACACACACACACACACACAGCCATGAACACGCACTATTTCCAAGTGTAGTCGCGCAAGAGGGCGATGAAGATGATGATAAGGAGCGTGAAGTAGAACTGCGCAGAAGCTACCTGTCGGAAGATGACCTGTGTGTTGTGTGTAGTGGAAACGGCGCGAGCAGGGTCACCGTAGCGGGATGAGTCAATTTGCCGCTGCTGTATCCATTGTGTGTACGCGGCGATGGCCAGTGACAGGCGAAGACAGGAGGGGGAGGCTTCGTACAAAGAAGACCTCCTCGCCAAAGGGGAAGAAGGGGAGGGCCGACGCAATCTGCCACACCGCCTCGAACGCAAAGAACACCAACAGCGAGCCCCACACCGCTGCACAAACACGACATTGCACGTAAACACAAGAGCAACTCGAGATGTCAGCCATGAACATTTGATATTGTAATTTGTGCAATTGTTTTGTTTTGTTTTGTTTTGTTTTGTTTTGTTTTGTTTTGTTTTGTTTTGCGAGGAAACATACCGACGTGGTGGAGGTAGGTCCACGAGCGGATCTCGAGCGCCAGCTTGCCCGTGACCAGCATAAGCACCGCCGTGTAGGACAGCGAGCCCATGTACCTGTGCATCACGACAACGATCAGGTTGTTTGTCCGTCCGTGTGTGTGTGTGTGTGTGTGTGTGTGTGTGTGTGTGTGTGTGTGGTGGAGGGCAGAGGCGATGATGGAGTACCAGAGGCCCTGGTTCTTGCCGGTGTGGTCCCCGATGCCCTCGTAGTGGATGAGAGCAATGACGACCACGACCACCACCGAGTGGAAGACCGAGTTGACCAGCCACCCGAGGAACACCCAAATATTGAACTGCGTGCGCTGTCGCGAAGTCGCGTACAGCCCCGGATATCTGCGTGAGCCCACCGCCACCCGCCCGTGTACGCGCGCTTAGTCGATGCGCTGCGCAGAGTTGCGTGTGTCGTGTGTCGACTTGTGGGCGTACCGGAGGACCATGCGATCGGACACGTCGCGGTCGAAGAAGCCCACGATGATGACGGGGAGGAGGGTGAAGAGGACGTTGTAGAGCGCCAGCGTCCAGCGCTCGTACAGGCTTTGGCCCGACCACCCGTTGTACAGGTTGAACCTGACCACATCAAAAATAAATTAATTGGAAAATTAATTAGAAAAGCTCAAGCAAAATACTTCTAGAATTAATATGTTTTTGGTTTTAGAAAATACAGTTGCGGAATGCAGGTGTAATGCACGTACCAGTACTGGGTGAGGTAGAGGACGATGTTCTTGTAGAAGGAGTAAAGGATGACCTTGGCCAATCGGTGGTACGAGTGGCGCCCGTGAACCAGAAGCAAACGCGACAGGAACCGAAACTGCGCGATGGAGTAGTCGGAGGCGCGGGCCGCCTGCAGGCCCTCCTCGCCCGAGATACCGATCCCCACATGCGCTTCCTGTGACACGTCAGCATTCATACGTCAGCATACCATCCAGGCACACGTAGTAGAGAGGTGGGGCGGTAGCGTGCCTTGATCATGGAGACGTCGTTGGCGCCGTCGCCGATGGCGAGGGTGATGGCGCCCTTCACGTTTTCGCGCACGAGCCGCACGACCTCGGCCTTCTGGAGCGGCGACACGCGGCAGCAGATCACCGCCCGGCAGCCCTGGCACAGCTCCAGGAACAGCTTACGCGTGTCCTCCGCCAGCGCCGCGATCAGCGTCTCCCCGTCGATCACCACTCCCGTTTTCTGCGATGATTTCATAACCGTGTGTGTGTGTGTGTGTGTGTGTGTGTGTGTGTGTGTGTGTGTGTGTGTGTGTGTGTGGTGTGTGTGTGTTGAGTGAGTGAAAGATGGGGTCGGACGGAATGAGCGAGGGAGGTGGTACAGGGTTGGTGGACTGGGCTAGGCGGGCGAGCGCCTGCTCGATGTGCCGCTTGACGGAACCCGGGCTGGGCACGTTGAGTACGATCACTTCGGTGTCGGCCGTGAGCTGGCCCGACGCGTAGGCGATGTTGATGGCCGTCTCCTGTCGGTCGCCCGTGAGAACCCAGATCTTGATGCCGGCCTGCGACAGCTTGACGATCGTCTCCGTCACGCCGTCCTGCAGCTTGTCCTCGATGCCGGTCGCGCCCAACAGCACCAGGTCGCGCTCGATGTGCTCCGCCACCTCGGCCAACTGTGTCACGTCGGCGATCAGTGTTTGCTTCGACACGAGTGATCGGTTGGATGGAGAGGGGAGGGTCGCGTACGCGCTGCTCGCGGAGGAGGATGGCGACGGCGGCGCGGGCGTACTCCTTGTTCCACTGGTGATAGGTCTCCTCGTCGAGCTCGGCGTAGGCGCAGCAGAGCGTGCGCAGGCCGGCCGATGCGAACTCCTGCAGATGCTTGAGCGTCGCATCGGCGTAGGCCTGGTCGGGAGCCAGGCGCGCAAAGATGACGTCATCAGCGCCCTTGATAAAGAGGCGCAGCCGGCCGTCGGGGCACCGACAGATGACAGACTGTGCCGACCCGCCGCCAGTTGCTGGTCAGACACATGTCCACAGCTCAGGCGCGCGCAACCAAAGTGATTCGTGTACCATTCGCTTGCGTTCAGACGTGAACTCGAGAATGTTGAGAATTTCAAAGTCGAGGTCCTCTCCTTCGACGTTGACCGTTATCGACGTGGGCTCCCGATACTGGGGGGGGGGCAAGCCATCGGTAAGACATCAATGCAGATGTTGGGCGGGAGCAGGAGCAGGAGCGGGAACGCGCACGTGGAAGACAAAGTTCATCGATTGCGCGGCGGAGACCAGGGCGGCCTCGTCCGGCGACGAGGCCATGTAGGCCACGGTCCCGTCCTGGGAACAAGGCGGGACAAGCGACGAGGGGGTGGGGCAGGGGTTAGGCTGGGCCCTCCTCAGGCGTGATCTGGGAGGGACGTAGGGCGGTGCGTACGGGCTTGGCCTGGGGAACGACCGTGTGGCACACGGCGAGGAGAGTCAGGAAATGGCGCACAGTGTGGGCTTCGGCGGAGTCCTGCGAGTTGAGGGCCGCCAGAAGCGGCTGCCCATCGAACCCCTCATCGGGCTCCTGCACGGGCAGTGGTAAAGAAAACGAAAAAGAATGAAAGGAAAAGAAAGGAAAAAGAAACGTAGAACGTAGAAACAAAACGTCACTCTCGACAGCATTGAACCTATCAAGCCAATTAAGAGTGAGAGCAAACGAAACCAACCTCCTTGATAGACAAGTCCTCGCCGTCAGTCGTCTAGGAGAGAAAGAAAACAAACAAAATTGATGAAGATAAGAATTAACATGATAAAAGGAGGTTAAGACATCATTAATAATCAACAATAATAAAGATAACTAAAGAGCGTACGCGTGTGGTGAGAGTGAAGTTATCGGGAGAGCGCGTGTGTGCGGGCACGATGATCACCTGCTCGTCCCCATCATCAGACTCATCCTGCACGCGCGCCCAAACATTCCTTAGAAGAGAGACGGGCAAGTATATGCAGGTAAAGGCCGACGTACATCGGCGTCGTTCGGCGGAGCGCCCGTGTGCGGGATGCCGTAGACGGTGCCCGCCACGGTGCAGCTGCGGAAGAGCATGCGGTTCTGCGTGAGGGTGCCCGTCTTGTCGGAAAATATGTAACTGATCTGGCCCAGCTCCTCGTTCAAATTCGACGTACGCGCCTGCAGCCCCAGAATAATTATGAATAAAAGAATAAATTTAGTAAATTAAAATTAAAAAAAGGTATAATATAAAACACTAACCTGTGCAGGAGTATCGCTGGCTTCGTGGTACATGCGGAAGTCGTGGTTGATGAAGTAGGCCTGGCCGAACTTGACGATCTCCATGGTGATGTAGAGAGAGATGGGGATGAGGTTGTTGAGGAGGATAATGAAGGTGATGAACGACAGGGCGCCGTTGGCCGCCGCCGAGCCCTCCAGCTGGAGGTACCACGAGTCCTCGAATTGGTTGGTGTAGATCGTATTGGCCACAGCCGCACCGGCACAGAGCAGCAGCTGCATGCAGAACACTGCGAGGATCATCAGGTTGGTGGCCTGCTCCACGTTGCTCCGCTTGTGCGGCGACTCGCTGCGTTCACACGTTCACACGTCACACATGCGGTTAAGTGTGTGCATGTGCATGCATGCGTGCGTGCGTGCGTGCGTGCGTGCGTGCGTGCGTGCGTGAAGTATACATACGTAGAGTTCTGCATGAGGCGGGTGTCGTGACCCGTGTAGACTGCGATACCATAGGCCCACTCCGTGTTGCGCACCATTGCACCCTGCGATCACGCATTCCTCATCAGATTCCACGCGTGTGTGCGCGCGCGTGCGTGAAAAACGTACGCGAAGGAGAAGCTGCTTGACGCCGATGGAGAGCGGCGCCGCGCCTTCAATATTCAGCGAGCCGCTGAAGCTGTATAGATGCCTGCTGGGACCCTCGCACTCGATTTCCCCTGCGCCCATGCCCCCGATCAGGGCCAGTCAGTCAGACTGACACTCTCGCCGCTCCAAGCCGCGAAGTCCAGGCAGGGGCAGCACGGTACCGCGTAGATCGGCCAGCGCGGCGTAGTCGGTAAGGTGGGAGGTCTCCGGCAGCGCCTGTCGGATCTTCAGATTGGTTTCACTGCAACGCGGAACAACGCATGAGGAGATGACCAAGGGGGACAGCGCTCGGGCGTCCACGCAGGTCACACGACGATGAGGGGCCTGTGGACGAACCCGTCGAGGTTGGCGGTCTGGATGTAGGCGGTGCCATGCGGCAGCGACGACGACAAAAGGATGAGGTCGGCCGGGATGTACTGATCCTCCTGCAGCCGAACGATGTCGCCTACGCGCACCTACGATTTTTGGGATCAGGCCAAAGTGAGTGGAATGCCTCCTGATCTCCCATTGTCGTCGTAACAGCAACAGTTTATGGTGGTGGTGGTGGGGGGGGGCGTACCTGATGCCACTTGACCACAGTAAGCCGTCCACCGCGGATTATCTCCACTTCCGTATTGTTCACCGCCGCGTCTTGCCGATGACGTGCCTAAACATCAACAACACATCGCGTGCAGTTCGAGAAGGTCAGCGAAAAAATCAAGCCTATAGGGAGGGGTAGAAGCAGAGCGCACGATGTCTTCGACGATCTCCTTGAGGGCAGTGATCGTAAGTACGATCACGAGAGGGACCAGCGTGGTGAAGCGACCCGTCGGCGAGAGCCCGGGAATCAACTGTACAGTTGGGTTTTTGTTGGTTTGTTTGCGAATGAGCGCTTAGTGCACGGATTGCACGTGCACGTGCGGGGAGGTCAGATACCTGAAAGGCCGAAATCATCAGGAAATAGATGTTGGCCAGTCCTAGAACGACACATAGAACACACGGGAATCGGGTGAGCTGTGGGTCGATTGGCGCCAAACGGAGGAAGCGCACGCTTGAATTGCTCGATGAGATTCTTGGGTATGAAGTTGAGGATAGTGTATTTGGAGGTCGTAACGGCGTTGTTGCCCGTCTTGACGGCCGCTCCCTCGCGCCACGTGCCGTCGCCGTTCACTCGGACGCGTCGTTCGCGCTCTCCGGCATCTCCGTCGCCCTTCTTCCCGCCGCTCGATGACGAAGAGGACGAATGCTGCTCCGAATATTCGGTCAGTTGGCTCAGGGAAGTTATGCCCCGATAAGAAGCACAAGCGTCTGGTACTAATAATTAATATCTATGTATTTATCATATTTTTGCACATGAGCAAAAAGTAAAGGTGATCCTCGTTGCTGTAAAATAAAAACAATAATTGTTAAAATAATAATAATAATAATAATAATAATAAAATACATTATTTAAATGGGGGGCACCTTGCTCAGAAGCGGGGCAGTCTCATCATTGCCGGTGTCCATTTCCTGGTCGCTTTCGTGTACACCAACGGAGGTTCCCTCAAAGTGTGAGAGATCTGACAGCTCGTCAGGTGCGGTGTTTGTAGAAAGATCCCCACCCGCCTGCTGCTGCATTCGCCCCTTAAGCTCCTCCGAGGCGCCCTGTTCCTCACTCTCCTCCCCTTTCTTCCTCCTAACCGACGTTGTGCGCTTCGTCTTCGAATAATCTATAAAAGCAAACGATTGAATTTACAACAATGTTCCGAGTTTTCTGTCCGTTTCTCGTGTGGAAGAATTCCTTTTAACTGTTTCTTTTTGCTTCATAATATTTGTGGCTTGGGATGAACGATTCTTCGCGCGATCCCTTTCAGGTGGCCTTGGCGGACCTTCAATCTTGGTGCGCATTGCAGGCCACAACCCCTGATTTAATTTGCGTATTTATGCTCAAAAAAAAAGTGAATAATCAACTTTTTGCATATAGCGCAGACAAGTGGAACACGTTGCATCGACGAGGAGAGAGGCTGCTCTCTTCTTTCTCTGGCGACATCGGTGCGTAGTCACCTTGGCTTTATTCCAGCTGGTTTCTGATAGAAGGTCGGCACAGCATCGGTCGTCGAGCCTGGGCATGAGGATGAGGCCGCAGCTGGCAGGTCGATCCGCGACCAAGTGGGTGGCATCGGCGCGCTGAGCCGCGGCTCGTCTGCGTCATCTCTGCAGGGTAAACCCTACGCAACCCCTCCGCACGGCTATGCGGCACTGATACCATCTTTCCCTACACGACAGCCGAGAAGAGGCTGGGCGATCTTCAGGCGGTCATGGACGAACGTACACGAAAGCCACTCGCTTACTCCTTTTATTCATTTACCCATGGATACTGATTTCTGTAACATCAACGAAGTGGACCGACTACTGACGAAGATGGAGGACATCGTGACCGCAGCCAAGACCACCGCCGCCACGTACAGATCGCAGGTTCTTAGAACACTCGCGTTGAAGCCGCTGCCCGGCGTCGGCTGAGGACGAGTCTCCTTTCCCTGTGCATCTTGTTGTGTGAGTGTAGGAGCTGCTTTCGCGGGGACGCTTCGGCTCGCAGCAGTCGACGATGGACCGCTTACACCTCATGGCCGAATGCCTGAGCTTTCACCAGTCCGAGTATGAGCTAAAGGTTCGTCCAGCAGCCCCACCGCACATGCGATACTGATGGTGTGCTGTGGGGTGCAGGAGAGTATTGTGGGATCGCTGACCTTCTCGATGTCCTCGCTCACGCTCACGACCTACCTCATGGCCTGGAAGACCAAGCCCTTTGCTGGGGCATGGCAACGAGCCGCCGCTTCCGTGGGGTCTTCGTGAGCTTCTCCTTCCCTTGATGTGACGGGTCATTGGCTGGCAGATATCGGAAAGAGCGAGCTTGGTTGGGAGAGCGCCCACCCCTGCATCCCGAGGCAGCTGGGCTGAAAGCCATCTTCCTTCCAGCACTTGGCAACACCGCCTCCCGCTCCGTCTCCTCCTTCCTCTGTTCAGCCCCTTTAGCATAAGAAAGGCGGGAAGCTGGTTGTGCGCGGTGGCAACTGCCTGTGCAACTTTAAAGGTAGCGCAAATGGGGGATGGCTCTGGCGTGTGCTACGGCACGCGCAACGACATGCTCCAGTTCACCATCACCTCCCTGCGCTCTTGCTCCACGACCGGTACCGTACATGTGGAGGCATTCCTCTCTTTTTAGAATTATTAAATGGATTTAGCGGCCACGGAGTTGGCGCAATGTTTTCCTAGCAACAACTTTCCTGAACCCAAGCAACCGGGTTGCGTACTATTACCACAACGCTTTTGCTCAATCACAGCCATGGATGCACCGCTGGAGAACTTGCCCGCCTTGGTTGCTGCAGTCTTCTCCGACGACCCCCAGACGCAGCTAGCGGCAGCGACCGCGTTTAGGAAGCTCCTAAGTATTGAAGGGGAGGAAACAATCACTCATATAGACGTGGTTGTGGCTGCGGGCGTGCTACCGCGCTTCTTGCAGTTCCTCACCTCCCACGACAACCTGCAGCTCCAGTTGGAGGCTGCCTGGGTCGTTACCAACATCGCTTCTGGCTCCTCACAACATACCAGCGCTATCATTGAGCTTGGCGCTGTGCCCGTCCTTGCGCATCTACTCTGCACAAACAACGAAGAGATTCGTGAGCTGGTGCATATTCCTTCTCTCCGTTATGACAACTGCTAATTATTTATTCTCTTGGTCCATTGTTACCTCAACAGGCCGTGTGGGCTCTCGGTAACATTGCTGGTGATTCGGCCCAGAGCCGCGACTTTGTCCTTCGGCACAACGTGATTCCTCCTCTCTGTCTGAACCTCTGTGAATCCAGAAGGCTCTCGATGCTCAGGACTGCGACCTGGACCCTCTCCAACTTGTGCCGTGAACAGCCCCCCTTTGAGCTCGTTAGCCCCGCTCTCCCTACCCTCGCCCGTCTCATCTATTCGACTGATGAGGAGATCCTCGTCGATGCTTGCCGTGCTCTGTCGTACCTCTCCGATGGCAGCAACGACAAGATCCAGGCCATCATCGAGGCTGGCGTTTGCCGCCGCTTGGTCGAGCTCCTCCTGTATGTACCAAACCGCCCCCAAATGACGTGTATGTCTCACTAGACGTATCATCCCTTTGCTCCAGGCACACCTCACACGTCGTGGTGACGGCCGCCCTCAGGGCTGTGGGCAACATCGCCACCGGTGATGACGATCAGACCCAGCTGATCGTCAACTGCGCCGGCCTTCCGTGCCTGCGCTCTCTCCTGAACAGTCCAAATCAGGAAATCAGGAAGGAGGCCTGCTGGGCCATCTCCAACATCACGAATAGCAACCAAGGATTGATCCAGGCAGTGCTCGACGCAAACATTTTCCCGCCTCTGATCAGCCTGCTGGCCAACGACGACTTTGAGACCAAGAAGGAGGCTGCCTGTGCCATTTCGCACGCCACCAGCCGTGGCAGGCCGGAACAGATCCGCTACCTCGCCTCCCAGGGCTGCATGAAGCCCTTATGCGACCTCCTCACCGCCGACAACCCTCCAATCTTTGTACTTGAAGGCCTCGAGAATATCCTCCAGGTAGGCGATCGCGACGCCTCTGGTGGTCCCAACCACTACGCCACCTACTTGAAGGCTGAGGGCCTGGTCGATCGGCTCCGGACTCTTCGCTCGCCCGAGTTGTACGCCAAGGTTGAGCCCATCCTGCAAAACTACTTCGACGACGCCTCCAGCATGGAGGAGTGTGAGCGAACAACGCCGCATTCCCCCTTCTCCTTCGCCAGCTTACATGCAACGTTGCCCTGATGGTCGCCGACCGGACAACCAGCAATGGTCATTAAAGCACCCAGAGAGGACATCTTTCTTGGACAAGAACCTCTTGCCGCCCAACCTGCCTACCAACAAAGCGCTGATCGGTGGGCGTTGAGCCCAACGGCGATCCCGCTCTGCTTCTTCACTACGCTCGTCTTGCGCTGGAATGCCTGGCCCCTGAGCCTACCCGACAACGTATGACCCTCAGCAATCAGAGGGCACGAGCGCCGGACACAGACGAATGGTGCAGAGCGAACTTGTCATCAACGAGATGGTGGGCCAACCTCATTTGCTGGCGACTTGAAAACGGTTTCCGAACGAGCGGGGGAAGGGCACGTTGAACATTTATTGTGCCGCACGTGCGGCACGTCAGTCGTCCAGCGAGAACTTGCCCTCGTCCTCGCCCCTGCTGCCATCCTGCTCCTCGACCTTCCACTTCTTCCACAGCTTCCGGCGCTCCTTGGCCTGCATGTAGCTCCGCAGGGAGTCCTGGTCATCATCGGCCAGCACGAGCCCGGTGATGAGCGGCCGCTTCCACCCGGCCTCGTTGCAGTTGAGCAGCGTGAAGTAGCCTGAGTGCGAATCAAACACCTCCCCACTCGCACGCTCCAGCGACACGTTGATCTCCACTGCGTGCATCGTCCTGTGTGAGACATGTCTTGCCCACCATCAATATTATCAGGAGTTTGCGCACCTTCGAGCGTGCACTTGCCCACGTAGACCACACGAGCCCGCATCTCGACGACCTGTCCTTGTGCAAGGAGCACGCCCACCAGTGAGTCGACAAAAAAAGTAACTCAAGATTGGGGCCAGAGAACGCACGTCGGTAATGAGAATAGGCTGCTTGAAGAACACGCGCTGCATGTGCTTGGTGAAGACGTGCCTGTTGCGAGTGAACTGCCGCGCGCACTGGGTAGCCTGTGTTTAAAGAGATTTGGGGGCTGCTAATTGAGCCCACAACAGTATAAAGGCGCGGCGAAAGTGAACATCTGTCAGGCGTACCACACGGTCCATCCACAGCAGGATGTCGCCACCGAACACGGTGTTGTGGTAGTTGAGGTTCTTAGGGAAGAATATGCGCTTCACGTTCACCTGTTACATGCATCACAACAGAACAAGTTAATGGGGAAGTAGAATTGGGGGAGGAGGAGGAGGAAGCGCGTTGCCTGAGTCTGGGGGATGGACATAAACTCAAGCTTGCCCTCCTTGTTGATGGGGTCCTCGATCTCGCTGGCCGAAAACGGGCCGCTCTGTTCGATGTACTGTGGATCTCATGCGCGTTTAGTAAACTGTGTGTGAGTGCGTGTGCGTGCATCGGCGCGCACAAGTAATGTGGCTCACGGGCATTACCTTTTGGCACTGCTGCCAGTGTTCGTTAGCGTCCTTCCTCGATAGGAGGACCTTGTTGATTCGCTTCTCCTCCTCGGGGTCGTCGTAGACGATGGTCGGTATATTGGAGTTCGGTCGCAGCTTTTCGTCTACGGCCACCATCGTCACGTACGACTCCTGATTGGACCATAAGTACAATTGCGTGTGCGTGTGCGTGCGTGTGAAGGCCAGCGGACGATGCGTGCGGTGTGTTCGAGATGTGGCAAACCTGCACAAGCTCGAACTGACGAGACAGGAGGTCCTGCCTATAGGCCCGCACGTTGACGACCATGGATGACCGGCCCACGCTCACCACACGCCCCTCGGCACGCACCAAGTCCTATACGCGCATACATACATTGAGCCACGCACAAACGCTTTGGGTGAGATGCGGTGCATGCAAGCGCGGACATTGGTCGCGTGGGAGAGATGGGAGTGGACGCACGGCACCTGGTGGAGGATGGGATGGGAGAGGTCGACGCGGTCAAAGGCCAGCGTGACGACGCGCGAGCCAGAAAACTTGGCCGCGGTGTAGCCCGCGCATATGTCGAGAGTGTCGAGCACCGCACCGGCAGCCATGCGTGTCCCAAACAGCGACTCCTCGCCCACTATCTACACAAACCGCACCGTTCAGTGCCGGAGCAGCATAATCAAAAATACATTCCTAATTAATTGTTAAAAAATTATAATTAGCAAAAAAAAATACGGACCTCAGCGAGGTAGGCCGAAGCCTCCGACAGCTTCTTGGTAGGGCGCTCCGCGGGCACTGTGGCAGAAGATGAGACTGCAGCGTCGTTCATGTTGCGGCGAAGACCAAGACAAGTGCTGCCGCCGGCCTTGTGTGGTGTTTTGTCCTTCCCCTTGCACGCCTCCGGGCCAGTCGGGTCCTGCCGGATCTTTGTTCGTTTTCTCTCCCTTTTTCCTTTCCCAAAGGGGAACGAGTCCTAAGCCCGCTGCAGCTCATGACCCTGTAACCTCATCTGCATTGGCCAGGTCACCCAAACTCCTGAACATGACCCACCTACCGCGCCAACAATGCCAATCACCCTGCCCCCGTGTGCCAGCAACACGTAGATCGGAAAGATGGCGCAATCATGCCGCCAACACCGTATGAACGCCGCGTAACGCCAGTACAGGCCGCGTATTTATATTTTTTATAATTTAAAAACAAATAAACCAGCTGGTGTCGTTTATTGGTTCGGGTGGGGTCGGCCACAAGAAGAGCAGAGGGGAAGGAACGGCGGGGGGCCGGAGTGGGTTACTGGTGGGGCGGGTACTTCTTGGAGTCGAGAAGGGCCTGCCAGGCGAGCCTGCCCTCGCACAGGTCGCGGATGAGCGAGGCCAGCTCGGCAATGGGCACGCGCAGCTGCACCGTGGTGTCCCGTTCGCGCAGCGTCACCGTGTCATTCTCCAGAGTCTGGATCGACGACAACACACGAAATGAGCGATCACGGTCAGGTCAGGCGAAAACGAGAGGCAGTTGCCGCGCGCGCGCCTATGCAGCAACACGTACCTGGTGATCGATGGTGATGCCGAAGGGGATACCGATCTCATCGGTACGGGCATAGCGACGACCAATGGCCTGGCCGGTGGAGTCCACCTGATCGCCCCCACAAACGAGTCAGCCCGGCTCAGTGGATTCGGTAAATAGGATAGTAGTAGTAATGTACCTTGACCGAAAGACGCTCGGCCTTGAGGGCGGAGACGAGGCGGGGGATGAGGGCGTTGAACTCTTCCTTGTCGAGCAGGGGCAGCACAGAGCACTGCACGGGGGCGAGGTGGGCCGGCAGCGAAAGGACGGCCCTCTTGACGTCACCCTTCTTGGACTTGTCCTTCTCCTCGGCGGGAGCGGCGCTGTCCTCGCGGGTGTAGAAGTTCTGCTCGAGGATGGCGTAGAGGATGCGGCCAACACCGAAGGACGGCTCGATGACGTGGGGGAAGAAGTTCTCGCCAGACACCTTCTTCTCGACCTGAGAGACACGCGCACATGAGTTACGGGACCGAACAACAGGGCCTTGAGGTGGGCGACGCGGTTTTACCTTCTTGATGGTGAGCATCTGCGGGGTGAGGGTCAGCTCCTTGCCGCCGGCAGTGATCTTGGCCTCGCCAGACTCGAGCTGCTGCTTGAGGGCGACCTTGCCCTCTTCGTCCAGCGACTCAATGTAGGGCGTAAGCAGCTTGGCATCGCCGCGCAGGGCCTTGCCGACCAGGCCCTTGTTCACCTCCACCTCCAGAGCCTGCGTTTGTCGCGTGACGTGGCAAGGGGAGGTGAGCTCAGAGATGGGAGCTGAGCGACTGCCAGGGGCGCCTCGGGCGTACCTCGACGACGCGAGGACCGTCCTTGTACTGCTCGTAGGCAACGAGCTTCTCGTTGCTCTTCATCGAGTGCTGCGACAGATCGAAGCACGACCTATCAGCAATACCCACGCACTCGATCCAGCCGTACGAAGTGAGCATCTCGGCGTCCCAGCAGTCGCAGGCATAGTGAGCCATCTCGTTCCTGCGAGCAGTCGCGGTAAGAGCTCCGAGTGGGAAAGACTTGGGAAGCGTTGTAGAGGGGCGAGGGATGAGGAGCGGTACTTCATGTGCTGCCTGAACCTGATCTTGTCGGACTTGATGCCCGACTCGGTCAGGAACAGATACGTGCGGCCGATGAAGTAGCCGAGCGTCTCGTTGGCGATGATGCCATGCTGAACAGCCTCGCCGAGTGTGCACACGAGAAGCTGAACACATGAACCAACACCACGATGTCAGTCGCTCCTACCTACGCTGGTGCTGGAGCCTCGGCTAGGGCATGCATTACCTTGCCGCTGCCAAGCTGCTGCTCCTGAGGGAACAGCGGGAGCTTGATGTCCTTCACGGTGACGAACTTGGGGTGGTCCTTCTCGTTCTCCTTGACAAAGTGCTCGATCTCGCACATCTCAAATTCCCTGACGCGGAGAACGCCAGAGCGCGGGGCGATCTCATTCCTGAAGGCTCTGCCGATCTGAGCAGCGGCGAAGGGAAGCTTGCCGCCCTGGAAATCCAGCAGGCGCTTGAAGTTGGTGAAGATCGACTGAGCAGTCTCGGGACGGAGGAAGCTGTAACAGCAAAGTCAGAAAAGGCGTGCGTTGACGTCTCTCAACGCAGTCGGTGGCGTACCCCTTGTACATGCCAGTGGGGCCGATGGAGATGGCGAACATGAGGTTGAACGGGAAGGGAGCGCTGACGGGCTTGCCCTCGGGCGACAGCACGCGGTACTTGGCCATGGTCTCCTCGAGCTCAGCCGGCGAGAAGTCGTCGATGCGAGCCACTACAGCAGCATACTCCCTCTTCTTTTCTTCGTTCTTCTCCTTCTCCGAGAGCTTTTCCAAGTGCTCTGTGCATGAGATTGAGAATTAGATAGCAATGGTGGGAGGTTGTGGTGAAAATCGTGGAGCACAAATTTCAAGATGTAGTGGAGATTAGACAGGCAAGTACCCTCGAGCAGATGGTCAGCACGATAGCAGGTGCCAGTGCCCTCTTCCTTGACCATGAGATCCTGGAACTTAGCGACGTGACCCGATGCCTCGAGCACTACCTCGGGCGTGACGCAGGTGCAGTCGACCTCGAGCATGTCCTCTTCGATGATGAAATGCGACCTCCAGCGGTTGAGCAGGTTGGCCTTCACCGCACAACCCACGGGGCCATAATCGTAGAGACCAGCGACGCCTGAGCATAAATGGCAAATTTACATGTGTTTCACCCAAAGCAGGATCAAGAGCCCACGAACTGACCCGCAGCCTACAAACAAAAGATTTCATAAAAATTGGGCGCGTACCTCCGTAGATGGAGTAGGAGGGGGCGATGACAAAGCGACGGGTGATGGTAGACGCAAAGCTGCTGGCCTCCCTGTCCAGACCCAGCTTAGACTGAAAGCTCACCTCCTCACCGAACGACGTCTGCATGGTTGCTTGCTGAATGCAAAAAACCTTGGGCCCAAGTCGTTTGTGCTTCTTGAGAAATCATTTTGAGAAAATGATGCGAAAAGCTCACACCTGGCCGTCACACATCGGTAAACGGAAAAGCTCGTTAAAGTCCTTGACGCCCTGTTGGCTCCGCGATGAAGGTCTCCTCCTCGCCCTAGAGGAGGCGGCATGGCTTGCTTCTGCAGCCCATCGATGACTCGGACAGCCAGCTCCCCTGCAAGAGCGAAGGGGCCGCGTTTCTGATAGGCTCTTTAAGTGCCGGTCTGTTCAAAGCAACTGCGGGAACTGCTGCGCAGCTACCTGGTCTCCCCTGCCCAACTCTACCGGTTTGTCGCTCCGACAATAAAGCAAAGGGGCATTGTCGCAAAATTGTGTGGCGTGCGATAACCATCCGAGAACACGCCTTGTGGCCACCCCTTGGCGGAGCTGCCCGCAGGTCCAAAGATTCCTTGTCTTCCTCCTCACACATCTCTCTCTACCTCCTGGTGTCCTCCAGCCGTTGCTACATACTCACGCACACAACAATGACGTTCCCAGTGTTCGCAGTTGTAGGCATCCCGGTCATCTTCGTGCTGGGCTTCGCCGGCGCTCTCGTGCCTACGATCGTGTCCTTCTTCTTCCCTTCCTACGGCATCACCCAGCGCATATACTTCTCCTTCTTCAATGGCCTTGCCGCTGGCCTCATCCTTGCTGTAGGTACGCCACTCCGTATCCGCCTGCTTAAGTGTTGCAGTACAGTCAGTTGAACCGGTACGTCGCGCAGGGTTTGTGCACTCGATTCCCGACTCCTTCGAATCCTTCGGTGAGGTGATGGATAATTCTGATGCGTCGGAGATGACAAGGGACTATGCATGGCCAGCGTGGATAGCGATGATGGGCGTCATCATGTGCTTCTCACTCGAGGAGTTAGTGGAATTCCTCAGCTCCTACTTTGGCGTAGCCAATCATCACTCGCACTCTCACACACACGGGGACAGCTCTGTGGCCAGTAAAGCTGAGCACGATGAAGAAAAAGCAACTGAGCGTGGGCGAGATAGCGACGACGATAAGGAGGACTCCAACCCAAAGACCAAGAAAAAGACAGAGTTCACTGCTGCCACACGACGAACGGTGAAGATGCTGGTCCTCTTCTTTGGCCTTCTCTTCCACGTACCCTACCATCTTATCCACTCTGCTGCTACCTCCCCTTTGACCATGGTTTGACATGTCAAGCAATGAACAACAGAACATTTTCGTGGGACTGGCGCTGGGCACGGCCGACAACGATCATGCGCTCTTCATCGCCATCATCTTCCACCAGTTCTTCGAGGGTCTCGGCCTAGGCTCGCGCGTGGCCGACGCTGATCTCCGAAGGATCTTATCGGTGCTGGTCATCGATTTTGTTTTCGCCGCCTCGGCTCCAGTTGGTATCGGCATTGGTATCGGAGTGAAATCAGCCGTCGAGTCTGGGTCCAGCTCGTATAGCACCGTCGACGGCACATTCCAGGTATTGGCACCTGTCCTTTTGGCCTTCCGACCAGCCTCCCTGATATGTGATCCAGGCACTGTCAGGCGGTATCCTTATATACGTGGCACTCACGCACATGCTAAAAGCCTACCATGACACACATGCCCACAGCAAGTCTCTCCATTGGCACCGGTGCGTGTCCTCCTCGATGAGATAGTGTGGTGCACTCCTAATGGTCTCCTGTTCATCTAGCTTGGCCTCCTACGTGGGGCTTCTGCTTGGCGCGGCTGCCATGTCTGTCATAGGCATCTGGGCCTGATGTTGCTGGTTCTCGTGCCGGGTTAATGTCGGGTTTGATTATGTGACAGGCTGGGAAAAGCCTTGGGAAAACAAAAGTGTCGCACAACTTTGTCCGAGACAGCGACAAAAACGTTGGCCGTTTATGTAGAGGGACTAATCTATTCCAATCAAGAACCGACTGTGCTCAAGACATAATCTAGGATAAAAAACACGAACTCAAGATGTCATCCACGCCAAAACGAGGAAGAGGAGGTCGCGGGGGTGAAGGGAGAGGTGGTGGAGGCCGTGGCAGTGCCAGTGGGCCTCGAGGAGGCAGAGGGGGAGCAGGCGATGGAGGCGGTACCGGTGGCGGAGGCCGAGGTGGTGATCGCGGCAGAGGCAGGGGCAGGGGCAGAGGCGAGCAAGCCGCAACACCAGGAAAGCGGGGCCCCGCCCCCGTCCCTGCCCCTGCGACTGTGCCTGCCGCTGCTTCTGCCGGCAGAGGTCAGCGAGGTACCGGCGGGCGAGGCCGCGGTGCTGAATCAGCGCCGTGGGGAGGAGAGGCACCCGCTACGCTACGCGTCACACCGGAGCAGGCCAAGGAACAGGAGGCGCGGGCCGAGCTCGAGGCCGAGCGCGAGCAGGCGCAGGTCCAAGAGGAGCGCAGGGAGGCCGCCATCGTCGCCGCACAGGACATCGCCCCTCGTCAACGTACGCTACGGCAATACGCCAACGCGCGCCTCTACGCCAACGCAGTTGCTCATTGTGGAGAGTGGATGGCAGGTGTACGTGTTCCGGACAACGAGGTCACGAACGTCATGGCGAGGCCACCCACTCCGGCGCGCCGTATAGGTCGTCCTACCACGGTCACCTGCAATCACTTTCCGTTTAACATCCGCGCCACGCCCATCTTCCAGTACACAGTCCAATTCAAGGTCTCCCTTCGAATCACTAGCTGCATTTAACACGCTGTCCCTAGCTTCTTACGTGCGTGCGGTGCACGTTCAAACAGCCCGAACTAGAGAGCAAGGGCGCCCGATTCCGGTGCCTTGACCAACTCAAGGACGAATTAGGTATCTCGGTCTCTCGCTACGCATGATTGCAATGCAGATCGTTCTTACGTCTTTCCGATATCCTCACGCGCGGGCGTCGCGTCTATGGTGGTCCGTCAAGGTGTCTCCTATATCTTCGATGGTGTGATGCTGTTCCTCACCAAGCACATTGGCGACGTTGAGCTGCGCGCCAAGGCCAGAGACGATTCAGTCGTCCGCGTTATCCTCAACCTCACCAAGAGGCTTGATCGACCCACACTCCACGTGTCCAATCTCATGTTCCAGAAGGCATCTTCCTTTCCATTCTCAGCTTCACAGGGCACCGTGACTGTCTGAATCCAGCCTAACCACCCACGCACATGCCCGCCTGCAGATTCTGCGTATGCTGAAGCTCAAGCCGGTCGGCCGCCAGCATTTTGATCCGACGCGGCCTATTGAGGTCCCGCAGCACAAGGTGCAGCTGTGGCCCGGGTACTTCACTTCGATCAGCCCCAACCAGAAGGGCCTCGTGCTGATCGCCGACGTCGCGCACAAAGTGCTTCGCACAGGTAGCGACCTTCCCTTTGCTCTCACTCATTCCTCAAAACTAAGCTAACTTGCTTATGTGTGCTTAGATACCGTGCTGGATTTCCTGCGTGAGGCCCAAGCGACCAAACGGCAGGGGTTCCGTCCATTCGTGGTGGAGCAGCTCGTGGGGACGATCGTGATCACTCGGTAAGAGATCGCGGGCACCCACGTGCTGTTAGTTTGCCTATCGTTTGTCTCACTTTGTTGACGTTCCAGATACAACAATCGCACGTACCGCATCGACAACGTGGAGTGGCAGAAGAGTCCGCGCAGCAAGTTCACCAAACGAAGCGGCGAACAGATCTCCTACATCGAATACTACAGGAACACCTACAGCCGCGACATGATTAGCGACCTGGACCAGGTAATCTCTTTTCACTCCTTCCACATCGTCTTACTCTCTTACTCACCGTTTGTCGCTCGACTTCATATGGGTGCCACTTCCTGCAGCCGCTGTTGTTGCACCGCCACCGGCGCCGTGGGGCGGAGGACGAGCTCATCTACCTGATCCCCGAACTCTGCAGCATGACTGGAATGTACGCCTCATGAGTTTGTTGTGCTGTGTGATGTGCGCGCTATGTGTGGGGATACTTTGGCTGGCGTAGTGGACCACTCGTAATTCGTAAGTGTCACTTCAGTACGGATGCCATGCGCCAGGACTTCCAGGTCATGAAGGACCTGGGCGAGTTCACCCGCGTGGGTCCTAGCAAGCGGAAGCTAGAAGTGGACGACTTTGTCCTGTCCGTCAACAAGAACCCCGAAGTGCAAGAGGTAAGCTTGCCACTACCACCCTTTCTTTATCCCGTTCTGCTTCTCCTTTCGCCGCTCACATGCGTGGCCCGTTTGACTCCTCGGGCAGAAACTGCTCAAAAGCGGCTGGGGCCTGCAGGTGGACACCAGGACGCCGGTGGTGCCCGCTCGCATCCTCGACCCGGAAAGGCTCTACTTTGGTGGTCACAACACCCCAGTGATGGTTGAGCCTCGAAGCGGTACGATTGGGGCCAGACGTGTGTGCTACAATGGTTTCCGTTGCGTTGCGCTTACGCTTGCATTCCATAGCCGAGTGGATGAACGCCACCTCCAAGTCAAGAGTGCTCAGCGCCGTGCCACTGTCCAAGTGGCTCTTCATCTACACGACACGCTCGGGGCGTCAGGCCGATGACTTCATCCGCCAGATCTCCACCGTATCATCCGTCCATCTCTCTGTTAGGTGTCTGCGCTTCGGGCTTTCAGTCTGACCGCGTTGCTTCGTGGGGACAGATCGGCCGTGAGGTGGGGCTTGCCGTGTCGCCTCCGGTCGACGTTTGCGTGGAGGACGATCGTCCGGCGACGTACCTGAACGCGGCCAAGCGGAACATCGCCGATGACACCGAGGCGGTCGTGTTCCTGATGTCCAGCGCCAAGAAGGACTTGTACGACCAGATGAAGCAGCTTCTCTGCCTCGAACTCCCCATTCCCTCGCAGGGCATTCTCCAGCGGTACGTGCGTGTTACCGAACCAGTTTCCACGGACTCAGCCAAGCTGACAAGGCCTGCCTCGTGTGGTGGTGGTGGTGGTGGTGGTGGTGGTGGTGGTGGTGGTGGTGGTGGTGGTGGTGGTGGTGGTGGACCAACCAGGTCGCTGAACAACCCCAAGAGGATACTGAGCGTGGTCAAGAACATCCTGCTCCAGATCAACTGCAAGCAGGGCGGTGAGCTCTGGCGGCTCGACGTGCGCTCCTTTAAGTTTACCCTCCCGCTGCTGGCGGCGTTGTGTCTGACTTGCGCATGCGTTATCGCGTATGCGGCTCTGGCCAGATTCCGGTGCCGAAGACCATGGTGGTGGGCATTGACGTGTACCACGACACGGCCCCCGGCGGTCGGCGTTCGGTGGCGGGCATCATAGCCTCCACGAATGCCAACTTCACTAAGTACTACTCGCGCGTCACCATCCAGAGCCAGGTACTGGTCACGTCACTACGCAGCTGTCGGATATCGCCTTGACTGTGTGCGTATTCGTGTGCGTTATGGTCGGAACGCAGCAAGGAAAGGAGATCATCGACGGGCTAGGGCGGTGCATGGTGGATGCCCTCAAGTACTACTTCAAGGTCAACGGATTCCTCCCTGAACGCATCATCGTCTATCGCGACGGCGTTGGTGACGGAATGCTCCAACTTGTGGTACGTCTTCTTTCTTCCCCTCTCTCCTTTCTCTCTGGAGAAAGGCCTCCAACCCACAACTCGTTGTGTGTCTATGGAACAGGCCGATCATGAACTCTCCCAGCTGCACGAAGCTTTTGCCAAGATCAACCCCACCTACAAGCCGCGTCTGGCCGTAGTCGTGGTCAAGAAGCGTATCCACACTCGCATCTTTGCCCAAGGCACGCCCTCGAGCCTCGGCCATCCATCAGCTGTTGCAGCAATCTGACGGACCTTATTGCTACTTGCTTGCTTGCTTGCTTCTTCTTCTTGGTTCAGGTCAAGGAAGCTTGGCAAACCCACAGCCGGGAACGGTGGTGGACAGCGATGTGGTGCACCCGACGTGGTACGACTTCTTCCTAGTTTCGCAGTCGGTCAAGCAGGGCACCGTGACGCCCTCGCACTACCACGTCATTGCCGACAACACGGGCCTCCTGCCCGACCAGATGCAAGTCCTCACCTACAAGCTATGCCACCTCTACTTCAATTGTATGTCGCCCAATCCTCTCTCTATTCGGGCGAGACTCAGTCTCTCAACACCTTGCTCACACACGTAACGCCCAGGGCCTGGAACGATACGCGTGCCGGCGCCTTGTCAGTACGCTCACAAGATCGCCTTCCTTGTGGGGCAGTCGCTGCACAAGAACCCACACATCAACCTCGCCGATCGTCTCTACTTCCTTTAGGGGACCAGCGTTGGTCTGTTCAGACCGCCACGTGGTTGTTGGGAACAGAAGGCAAAATTGTAAATAAAAACACAACGCGTGGATGGCAAGACAGGATGCAGATGGAAGCTGCACACGAAAGAAATGATGGAGCTTTGAAGAAAGGGTTGCAGAATGATCTGGGCGAGCAGAACTGCTTCCTGAACGTGGTCGTTCAGGGGCTGTGGCACCTCGGCTCATTCCGAGACAAATTCCAGAGCACGGCAGATCACAATCATGCGGCACAAGATTCGTGCATCTACTGTGCACTCAAGGTGACCCACCAGTGTTGGCCATTTTTACCTGCTCAGTTCACCTTTTAATCTGTTGTGCCTCTACTTTCATCTCTCTAGGTGCTGTTCAGCAACTACGAGTGGAGCGAAGAGGCCGTTTTGCCACCGAAAGTGCTTCGTGAGGCGCTAAGCAACCTCTTCGCCAAGGAAGGCCGGTTCCAAGTCAATCAAATGGTACAGCAGTCCTTCGTGCGCATCTTGGTATGGGCGTTTTTTCTGTATAACACTTCTCTTGTCTGGTTAGGATGATGCCATGGAGGCTCTCGACTCTATCCTCACGTGCCTGCACGACAGCCTGGCCAAGAAACAAGATGGTCAGTCCTCTGAGACCGCCGATTATTGTGAGCCAGCGTGTCTTGTCCATCAGGTCTCCTTTCTTCTTCTCCCCTTTCTGATGCAATAGGACTCAAGATCTCGCTCATCATCTTTCTCTACATATCGCTCCTTCAGGTCTTTAGCATCAACGTGATGGAGCAGAGCGTGTGCACTTTGTGCCTCTGCTCCTCCGAACCAGTGTTCACTCAAGGTTGGATACACTACGGCTACACCAACGATTTGATGTACGTTTACCTCCAACTTGCGCTCGATGACTCACGTACCGCGCCACACAAGTCTCTTACCTCACTTGGTTTACCACACTTTGCTCTTCGTTCCTACAAGCAACCTACACGCGGCTTATCCGCAGCTCGACTTTGGAAAGCTGATCCACCTGGCTAGCGATCAGGGACTGCGCTCCTGTGTCAACGAGGTGAGCCAGCCTCCCCCAAGTTTTTCCTCTACCAGTTCAAACTTGTTGAGAGAGCAACTGTGACCAGACATGCACCGAGAAGAACGCCACCACTCGTTTCCTCTTTCCTGCCTACCCTGACATCTTCACAATCGGTTTGGTGTGGTACGAGAGAGCTCTGACACTACGTCGATATAGTCCCCTTGATGCAACATGCTAACGGCAATAGTGTTACTACAGGGACTCGCCACAGGCGTCCACCGATGTCATGTCGCAAGTGTTTAACCTGCTTGATGAACAGCTCGACCTACGGCACGTCTTCCCTAACGTCGATGAAGAGCGTCAATACCGCCTGAGAGGCATGGTATCGCTTTCCTCTCTACAAGAGCTCTTGTGCGATTGTTGTTCGTTTCCGATAGTCGTCTATACGGCTGTTCTGTGTAGATCTGCTTCTACGCATGCCACTACATGGCGTTCTTCTTCAATCCTAAGAAGCGGGTGTGGATGACGTTCGACGATGCATCTGTCACGGTACGCTCAGCTCGACTCTTCAAGACCTGCTTAGGCGTCACTCGGGGCTTCTGAACTCACTTTGTGTGTTGTGCCGCTCCCTTGGGAAACACAGGAAGTGGGTCCCTACCTGCAGCAGCACGTGAGGGAGAAGTGTCGGCTCGGCCGACTTCAGCCGCTCATTCTCTTCTATGAGAAGACCGACACCTCCGCACTCGAGCAACAACTCGCCCAATCCACGGGCGGGGAGTGGAACGAAGGCGGCGTCCACCATCCCCGCGACAGGCTGCAGGGATCCCTGTGGGCCACGGCAGGCGACGAGCGGGGGCCCCACGTCAACGACGAGCTGACCAATCACCGCAACAGAGCGGAAAGCAGAAAGCGGCTCGTCTCATCGCCACAGAGCACAATCAGACCAACGCTGGCGCAGACGACCAGAAGCGAACCGGCTCGGGCAAAGGCAGAAGCAGGAAGACAACGGCATCACTCGCCGCTGCATGATGGCGCTATCGGCGACCGGCTCCCTCCGCCTCGCTCATCGCCATCGGCCACCAGGCGCTCGCATCTGTTTGGCCTTCACGAAGACAGGAGGCTCGACGAGGATGAGGACGACGGTGGTTGTGTGCCTGAAGACGAGATGGAAGAGGATAAACCCTCCTCATCGACTCTGCGACGGTCGCATTCGTCACGTTCTCGATCTCGACCATCGTCGCCTGCCTCGGGCTCTGGGACTCTGTCATCGCCTTACCACAGCAGCGCGGCGTCATGCCTGGGGGGCGGGGCGCTCAGTTACAAGCGGTTCGAGGTCGACGGGGGGTTCCTCAAGCGACGCAGGACACACAGGATCGAGGACAGAAGGCCGCGTGGCAACTGATACCCTCTTCGAGCATGCACATACAGAGGAGGGCAATAGAGCACACGATCACGACGAGTCCCTCTCCTGTTTTCGTCTGGTTCATGGGCGGTTCACCGAAAGGGCAGCAGACGATGGGCCGGAAGTGCGTGGGCGGTTCACCGAAAGGGCAAGCGCAAACCAGACCAGCGAAACGACCCATGGGGTTGGAAGATTTGGATGCCAATCTGAGGGCTTGCGTGCTGCTGCATCTCGCCCCTGCTGACCTAACTCGCGTACGCGGTTCAATCGTTCAAGAAAAAAGATTTATATAAATCTTACAACTGGTCTCCTGCGTAGGTGGCACAAACGTGCACCGAGCTGCAGCATGAGGCCGATAGCGACGTGGTGTGGTGCACGCTCTTCCTTCGCCGCTTCGGCACTGACTTCTGGGGCGAGGCAACGACCGGCCCTCACCCCTACACTGTACCCCCGCCGACTCGCTCTGCAGCCAAGTGGCCTCTTGGAACTCACTTGAGGTTGTTCTGGGCCAATGACAGTCTGTGCCCAAGGAGACAAACGAGTGGCTGGAGCATCCCATGAGTGAACTGTTCGCCCGCTTCTCGCGACTGAGTTGCGACGATCACCACGAGGAGGAGCCCGACCAGGCGGACGGCGTCGGCCAGTGGGCGGCGCTGCGGGAGTTTGTCAGCTCGCACGGCACGGGAAACGGCCACGGTGGCTGGAAGCAGGCCTACCGCCGGTAACCCAGCTCATCGAGCTCTCGTGGCCCCGCTCCTCTCTTTCTCTAGCTGACCCACTGCGCCCTGTCTTGGCGTGGCTTCTTGGCAGAATGCATGACATGGTGACCGCGTGGCAAAAACCGGTTGACTCGTCGTTCATTGTGGCGGGGCTGCCGCCGTTCGCAGCCCTCTCCGCCATTGTCGACATCATCAAGCGCGAGGCTCTCAAGGGCTTTCCGCCACGCTACGACTGGGAGAACGATGAACTGGGGGGCCGCCTCGAAGCTGATTTGATCAGTCCCGGAGGTACACATCAACAACAATCATTAATCGCATTGCTGGGGATCATCTTACAATGAATGGCTGATTTTTTAGGCGAGTGCCGGGTGCTCCGCATTGACTTCTCCAGCCCCAATGAGTGGGGTGCTAGCGTGCAGTACACGGCCAACTTCTGCGTGATCCGTAGGCCCAGGTGCGCGACACGCCTGCTTGCGCCACCCGCCACCCGCCACCCGCCACCTTCTTGCCAGCCCACCAAGGCGTTGACCTCGCGGCGATGTCGGACCGTTACTGCAGGAACTGGTATCACGGAGAGCTCGGGACATACTTCCGCGATCTTCAGCTGGGGTCGGGGCACCGTAACACGCTGAAGCTGATCTACGCCGTGGACGCCCAGCAGATGGAGCGCAGCGCAGCCTACCAGGACCGCGTAAGTTGTAGTGGGGACAGCGCACGCACCGCTCTAGCTCCCACGCGCTCACTCTAATTATCTTGCACAGGTGTACAGGGAGTTGCATGGCGTGCTGGGCGAAGGCAAGGGCCACTTTGATCGGGGTCTGGCGGTGGCTCTCTTCCTCCTCAACGCCTCGTCCATCACTCCCATCATCCAACGTCTCAAGGTAAAGTCCCACGCTCGCTCTGAAAACCGCGCGTAGTGCGAGGGATTAAGTAATTTGGCCTGGTAGATCCCGCCAATGACAAGGCCTGGCCACATGTGCCCTTACTACGCTGGGCCGGTCTACTTCGTGGTTGCCCAGCTTGACATGAATACCAACGCGACTGCAGGTGAGCCTCCCCTCTCTCTCCCCACCGCCCGTCATGCATGTGCGCTGCGTAGCTCGACCACTTACCTGTTGTGATCGTACAGAGCAAGTGCTTGACGTGCAGAACAAGGTGAAACGTGCCTTTACATGGCTCGCCCATCAACCGAGCTCACGGCCGCACTGGGACGCCGAATCCCTCCTCCTGTGTGCCCTCACAGCAGACTCGGGAACAACGTCCTGAAGTTCCCGGCGAGCATGCCCCAAACACCAAATTCCACTATTGTATGATCCTTAGTGGGGAAAGTAACAAAGAAAGAGGTCAAGGCCTAATGAACATCCACTAGTGCACTAGGTCCACTGAGATGGGTGTTGTAGAGGACACAAATTGTACAGGAGACCTGGTCACAGATCATCATTGGATGCGCAACTCTGGGCGGCAGTGACCCCTTGGCCGGTCGACGATGACGTCGACTTGGAAGCGTGCGAAGGGCTCGAACCCAACCGCCCTCCGCGCGCTGGGCCACGCCTCATGGTTCGCACGTTGCCCTTGATCACCGACAGCGGATCCCGCCAATTCGTGAACAGGACTAGCCAGAACGTAAATGTTTCCTGTGCACGGTGGTGAGGCACCACCAAGAGGATGATCATTGGGATTCTGTGCAAAACCTTGGACAGCCCCAGGCTACAGAAGATGATGACCCCCTGACCTCCCACGGCAAGCGCTTCCAAGTACCTGTTCGACCCTCTCGCCCAGTAAGCGAGGCGAATCACGAAGCTGGCCAAACGAAACAACGAACCAAGCGCCCTTGTTGATTCCGAGGGACAGCGAGCACTCATCGCCCGTAGTGGCACTGCAGGCGACTTGGTCCCCCAGTGCGTCTTCGATCGAGTCCTAATCATTGGCACCCTGCTCAGCTTGCCAGGATTTCACTGGGAACTTGTGTGCCTCCAAGGGTACCTTGACCGCTTCGAGGTAGATTCGGTAGCCGATGATGTAGGCGTAGATCAGCCAGTAGCCCAATATGAGAAGGGACAGCCTCGCCACCTGCTCCATCGAAATGTTCGTCTGGTCCTTCAGCTGCGATCGGATCTGGTAGGTCACCGACGCACATGGGCCCACACGATCAGCTCTGCAACACACGCGCGATCATTTATCCAAGAGCGGAGGGCAATAGAAGAAACGTTACCCTCAAGACCTTCATGATCACGATAGTCATCAGCGTCGTTCCCACGCACAGATTCACGAGGACTGATAGCCAGAAGCAAAGGCGGTGAGTCGGACGCGACTACGATAGCCGTTAGGGGGAGGCGGTGCGGGTACCGGGCGCGTAAAAGGTGCCCCAATCCCAGGGACGAGACACGAAACAGTTGTGGCTCCCGACCTGACCTTCGAACTGCTGGGCGCCCAGGGCGATGGTCACAAAGAACGTGGGCATGCCCCAACCGATCACATGCGACGCAATGTGCAGCTGCAAAGGGAGATTATAGACCGTGAGTTTTTCAACAGGCACACGCATACATGCACGCGCCCGCCCTCCCGCCCGCCAACCTAGACACGCACGCGTACTGTTTTTCTTGCGCCGACAGAGGAGAACTGGATCACGATGAATTGGAAGACGGTGAAGGTGAGCATGACCCACCAGAAACTGCCCGCCAGCCCTCCGAACATGACCATCATCCCTGCGGAGATTCCAAATGAAGGGGAAGAATGATGATGCCTCTATTCCGAACCCTCACGCGCACGGAAGCTGGGAATGGTACCTTGTAGGACACACACCACTCCTTGGCCCTCGTTGTCTCGTGCCCCGGCGAAGCTCTGCAACACTGGTGTATCATCCCACGTGCAATAAGTGCGTACTGGTCCTATCAAAATGGGGGGAAAAAATGTTTAAGAAACAGCTTCTGGTACGCCCTCAATTAACACTACCTAAGACCTGTAGAGGCGTACCTCCGATCAACACGGCGATGATAATGCCAGTGGTACAGACGATTGACGAGACGCAGAGCCACAGCTGGTAGGTGGTCGGGAATCGTCGCTTGCGTGGGTTGAGCGAGTAGGTGATGATCAGGAACAAGATCATCCCAAACGAAAGGACTGCGAGCCATCCAAGCGTGAGGTGTTGTCTCTCCATACAACAACGAGCGGTGAACATCTATCGACGTACTGCCTAGAGCGATGCTAATGCCTTCCGAAGCGCGCCAATCGCTTGCCGTAAACATGGGGTCGGGGCAAGGGTAGACACAAATCTGTTCGTCGGCCGACAAAGACAGCGATGCATCGGCCACGGTGCCGTGAGGGTTGAACTTGAGCGGGTAGGGACAGTCAGCCTGGCTGTACGGCACGACTGGGGGGCTACTCTTTCAGTGATCAGAGGTGTCTCGTGGGCCGTGGAGTGCTCACCTGCGTCCGCTGAGGCGTTATTGCAGTTGGTGGTGGGAAGCTGGCTGCAGTTGGGTAACAGATTGGTCTGGCCTTGCGACTCGAGAAAGGCCGAGCAGGCCGATACCATGTCCTCACATACGTTACGACATGGCGCCGAGTCTAGATTGGTGTTTGTGTCTCGATTGTGAGTGCATGCGCGAGGTCATTGAGAGTTAATGAACGTACAAGAGAGGCTTCCAGTGTTGGCGTCGAATTGGCAGCTGACAAAGCCGCTGAGGCACGAGAGCCGCAGGGCCGCCTTTCGGCAGGCGGGAGGCACGAAGGCTCCGAATAGTCTGGTCGTGTCTGAGGTCGCCGCATCAACCTGCAAGCCCACCCAGTCAATGTGAGCGCATCACGCGAATCGCAAGGGAACTTGTGGAACAACCCGCGCCTACCGCAATGTGGATAAATAGAGAAATATGAATTAAAAGTGTGGGAGGGTTATCCTTCCCTGCCCCACATCCCTAGGCATCGGACACACGGCCAAGAGAAAGGCGATCACCGCCACGAAGTGGTGCGGAAGGGAGGAAGGAGACAGAAAGTGCACCTGTTCGTAGGTTCGGTTAGGCGAGAGCAGGACCCAAGGGTAGGACACCACGCTGTCGCACTTGTTGCCTGTTAGGGGTGAACCTGCAAAGGGCACGCACGACTGCGCTCGCCCAACCGGCACCAGCATCAAGCCAACCCACGCCACTACGACCAGAAGCAACCCAACTGGAAGAGGGAACCCAGGTCACGGTCGGAAGTCAAAAGCTGAAAGGACGTGGGCGTGTACCGTGGGCACGCGGCATCAGACTCCCTACCACAGAAAGGCAAAACAAACAATAAGAGACCTGTTCCCTCTGCACCACCACAGGCGGGTTGTGATGGCCGCGGATACGTAGTTATTTCCGTGTTTTCATTTTAGTGGAGGAGCAACCTGGCCAATCTTAGGGTTGGAAAGATGTAGACGCTAGTCATTTGCCAGGCGAGCACGAAGCTGTGTCCAAGGTTGGTGGGACGGCGTGTGTAGTAGAGAGCTTGGCGAGGGCGAAGATGGCCTCGCTGGTCAGGTGAGACCCGAGGGAGAAGGTGGCGTTGACCTCGTCCATCGATAGACGGGGCCGAGGTAGGCGTGGAGGGCCAGCTCGAGCGTACGCGCCTCGCCTACCGATGGCCGCGCGATTGTGTGGAGTACTTCGAGCGGCGATGCATTGCCGGTCTGCAGCTGCTGGCGCCGCTTATTCGTGTTGGCTGAGTGCCCGATCTTGCACTCGCCCCTGTAGGGCATCGCGGCGATGAAGTAGACTTGACCCACACGATGGGCGTCCTTCTTGGTGGGAGTTTCCTCGCTGCGCTGCGTTCCATCCACTTTGAGCGGTTGAGCTTTGGCAGCGACCACTTCGTGGTCGTCGGCGTCCACATGATTGCTGCCTTCTTGGTCGTCTCTCCTTCGCTTGTTCCCACGAAACAGCGCTCGAGACACTGCCTTCTGTCGACCTGGTGCCGTCGGTGTGCCGCTGGTTGTGGTGGTTGTGGTGGTCGGCTCGGTGTGCTGGTCAGGGGTACTTTGGCAGCTGGCGTGGACCAGGAGCCCCTGTGTAGCCGACCGTAGGTCGACATAGAACTGCCAGGGCGACAGCCGAAGTCCCGGCGTGGGCAAGGTGGGCCTGGGCAGAGCTCCAGACGTGCTGCATGCAACAATTTATCTTTATTATTTAATTTTCCATTTGATTTGCCTGCAGGGACGAACCTTCTGGCTGTGTTGGTGCTTGGGGTCAGAGCCTCGGCTATCTCCTGTTGGAGGGCAAGAGGCAACGCGTCCCACTCGAGCTTTCTCTCCATACGAGCAAGTCACAGAAAGCAGAAGAGAAATGTACTAATATTTCTTTTTATTTGTGCTTTTTATTTATTTAAGGAATATGGTCATGTCCTCATCCTCGGAAAGGTATTGGTTGGGGGAGAAGGCACCAGCCTCCTTGTGGAGGAGATAAACGTTTTCGTCCATATGCTCCACCTCCTCTTCCATGAGCGCCATGCCCTTCGTTTCTAGTGGCAGACGCATCAACGTGACCACAAATCCTACGTATGGCACAGCACACGACACGACACATAACACACGACATATGGCACAACACGTGATTAACCATAACGGCTAGAATAATAGTCAAGGCTAACTTGTTGAGGAGAGTGTACCGATGGCAGGCAGCACAGCGACCCAGGTGATGATGTACAATGGGTCGTAGCCGTCCCTGCTCACCATGCCAACCTGGTGGCCACCGAGCGCATGACAGCGCAAGTCTCAGTAAACTGACAGCCGCGGGCGCGGGTGTGGGTGGTTACCAAGAACGGCCCCACGGCCGTGATGATGCGACCCGAGTTGTAGCAGAAACCGGCGCCCATCGCTCGCTGGAACAAGGCAACACACCACACGTCACACAGACTCTATCAGCCGACATGACTGCCCCGCGCAGGGATGCAGGAGGCGAAGTACCAGGCGCGTGGGAAAGAGTTCGGGGAGGTAGAAGGTGAAAGAGGCGAAAACGCCGAAGACGGAGAAGCCGACCAGGAAGAGGAGTGAGAGCCGCAGCGCAGCGCTCATGGCGAGGTGGAGCACGCAGGGAATGGCCACCGCGCTCCAGGCGAAATAGATCGCGAACATCGGGCGCCGCCCCTGCCATTTCAAACCAACGCAAATGGCAGGTCTTGTTAGACTTGAGCGCCCACACAGTGCACAAATGTGACCACGCGTGGCGCTGCGCATGTGGAGTACCAGGAACTGGGCAAAAGGGACGGTGCTTATGGTGCCCACGAAACCGCCAATGTTGAATGAGTTGCTGCCCATAAAGGTGTACTGGCTCTATTGATGCGCTCGTTAGTTTTGCGTGACTCTCTCATTCTCTGTGTGTGGTGGTTTGTGTGGGCTGGTGAATAATACCTTCAAGTCTTGAATCTCGGCGCGAGAGAGGCCGCGTGCCGTGCCTACATCGTCGGCCAGGAAATTCGCAATCAAAGGAATGAAGCTAGCCACATGGAGCTGCGAGTGAGTCGTGGCGACACAGGGAAACAGGAAAGCGCTCGCGGGTACCTGGTGATAGTCCACCACGTCAGGAGGGCGGTGATCACCACAAACAGGCCGCCCAGGGTTCGTCGGCGATACTTGCGCCCAAAGAGCTCGGGGATCTCGCCAAGCTCGTCCTTGACCATGTACCCCAGCTTGGCGCACCGACCCAGCTCCTTCGGGGGCTGCTCATCGTAGTCCCTGTCCACGGCGCCCTGCAAAGTCGGTCGACGGCGCCGTCAGGTCAATTTTATCTCAAAAGTGCATGCGTCACGGGCGTACGTAGGACATCTTCTTGTGTTCGCGCGTGTGCTTCCATGTGTCTGGTTCCTTGAGCCACTGCAGTGTTGAGAGAAACAAAAGCGAATGAGTGAATGGATACGTTGGCCATTGTGTATTGGGTGACCGGGGGGAGGGGCTGCGCACAATTCGGATGACGATAGCAAACAACACTGGCACGAGTCCGGTCAGGAAGACCACGCGCCACGAGAGCGACGGATCGTCGGCGATGAACGACACCTCATTGAGGAACAGGCTGCTCACAAACGATGCGAGGAACAGCCCTGTTGACAGCCAAGAAGCACGACACGAGTGAGCTTAGCCCGCGCGCCTGAGTCTGGTCGACGAACCTACAGGCGCCGACGTGTAGAGAATGGCTCCGCCCCAGAGTCGCATGTGTGGTGGCATCGTTTCGGCCTGAACAGTCGACGGAGAAGAGGACTCGTTAGCACAGAGAATCCGCTAACGAGAGGAGGAGGCCATTTACCACAAGCGCAGCTCCGGCGGCCCACTCGCCTCCAATTCCAAGCGAGGCACAGAATCGGCAAAGGCCGAGTACCCAGATGTTGGGCGACAGGGCGCTGGCCCTGTGATGATGCATGGCGGAGTTGAACTTATCTGACCAGCCAAGGAGACCAATAGACGTGCGGAAAGGGGTACCCCGTGCTTAGCGCGTAGGTCGCCATCGTGATGAGCATGATTCGACTTCGCCCGAAGCTGTGCAGCTCAAGGTCAGCCTTCGGAGATGGCAGGGAGGACACTGAGAGAGTGCATCAACGAGGCGCGTATACGTGTCGGTAAGTTTGCCGAAGAGGATGCCTCCGATGGCCCAGCCCACAAGCAACAGAGACGTGAGAGATGCGGTCCAAAAGGTGATGGCCTCTCGGGTGGTTTGATCCAACTGCGATTGTGTGAGAGTGGGCGAGAAAACGTTTGGTGAGGGACGGGCGCACGTACCTCGGCGTTGGGGTCAACGCCCAACAGATAAGGAATGCACACCGGCGAGGCGAAATTGAACAACAGGCCTGTGGGAGTTACAAATATAAATATATTATTAATAACAATGAATAAGGACTGGCGGCAGATGAAGAACGAGAAATCGAGAAAGGAGAAACGCACCATCAAAAACGTCAAAGCCCCAGCCTGCACGAGACAGTGGGCGAGAGATGACCGTTAAACGCCTTTGAAAATGAGGAACTAGATTATCGGGCACGAGCAAGTACCAAGCCATGAAGCGAAGAGAACGAAGCCCTGGTAGGCCGTCAAACCGCAGCACAACGTGCCTTGTCTGACCACGCCGTCGTTTCCCTCGTCCTCTGACAAAATCGGCCCCTCGTCCGCCTCGAACTCTTCCAGGCTGTACGTCGCACGATTTCCCTTCATCTTCCCTTCATCTCCCTTCATCCCCGTTGCGAACAACTTCGTGATGAACTCCACAAGCACAATCGTTCAAATCTTGGATCTGTGATGAATTTTTTTTTTCTTTTGTTTCTTTTTCCTTTTAGTGTAGCGAGAGAGAGCTGCACGTTTTGCGCACCGACCCTCCACCCAAAAGGAAAGCGCACGAGCGGGCAAGGAGAAAACGTTTGTACTTGGAAGCTGTACAAGTAACAAGTAACTGCCATGGACCCCCCACGGAGAAGTGATGAGCGAGTAGATTCGCTGTTCAGCTTTCTCCAGAACCAAGTCATGTCGGCTGCACCTGGTACCTGCCCTCTCCTCGTCTTTCTCACTCTCTTACTGTTCCAGCTACTCTCTCGCCAAACAGAAGAGGAAAATGGCAACGGCAAGGCTGCCGTCCAGAACGACACAACGATCAATCTGTTCGAAGAAGCAGGCCATGCGAAGAAGAAGAGTATTGGAGTTTCGTGGGTAGAGAGGATAGAGGAGGCCATCATCAACTCGGGTGGACAAGCAAGCGGCAAGGCCATCCTACACTTTATTGAGAAACGATATCCCGACGTAGCTGCATTCGGCTATGACTGGAAACGCACCATCAGCTTCACTCTACAAGGGTACTACCTCTTCTGAAAAGCTCTTGATAAGCTCTTGGTCTCACCTGGTACAATTCACCAGTGGCGATCAGTTCAAGAAGGTGGGAAGCGAGTGCGGCGGAGTCTGGCAGATGTGCCAGCAAACTGAGGAGGTACCGCCGTGGGAGCTGAACAATCTGGAGCTCAAGAGGTATGTTCATACTGCCGCATAGTCTACATTGAGAGTTCTCCAGCGTGGTCAAACCTCGAGGGCCATTTCATCATTACGAACAACATGCCTGGGTTGTGGTATGTGGGATTTGGCGTGAATCACAGAACTGCACCTGAGAACTTTGATGCGTTCTTTTCAGGATCATCATCGATGAGGTCAAGTTGAAGAAGGCCCGACAGGACGAATTGGAAAAGCTGCAGCTCCATTCGCCCGACCGAAAGCACAGAACGAAGAGACATAGCCACAGTCCGCGCAAGCGCAGCCGTAGCTGTGGTAGCCGGAGCCGGAGCCGAAGCCGAAGCAGAAGCGACAGGGACAGGGACAGGAAAAGGAAGAGTTCGATCAACAAGAGCCACGAACGGCAGGAAAAGTGCTCGAAGAGACACAAAGACGATAGTGAGGGCAAAGCCAGCGGTGAGCCCTTTTTGGAGTTCCAGGCGGCCCTGCGGGTACACATCCTCATTCGATCGCCTATGCGCTTGCCCGCTCATGCCCTGCCGCAACGTGTTTGCTAGGCGAAGCTGGCTGCGCAGGCGACGCAGGATTTGTCGCGCGCGGTGGAGAGCCAAGGTCAAGTTGCGTCGGCTGAAGAGGGCCAAACCGAAGGCGCTAAGGAAAAACATCTCACAAACACGGAAGAGGCCGAGCAGCAGGAGGGAGGAGAGGCACTCGTCAAGTCAAAGGAAGAAGAGATACTGGAGCTCTACCTCAAGCAACACCAGCAAAGCAAGTCGGAAAAACAAGAAGGGCAGCCAGGTGGGTATCAAACACAATCTTACTGGTACGCGGTGCTCTCCTGTAGAAAGGCACGCGCTTGTTGTGCGAGGCTCATGCGGTCTCCACCAGGGACTACGGCCAACCCGCCACATACGACAGCTACAATCCTCACGCCTCATCGTTGACATACGGATACTCTGGCTACAGCTATGACACAGACCAAGCTACTTGGCAGCAGTATCAAGCTCAATACGCACAGGTACGCACGCAACGCATCTGACTCGTCCTGGGATCTTGTCGTGACGAGATCGCACGCATGTGCGTGATGCAGTGGACGGCGTACTACATGGGCGTGAGCGGAGCAGAGACGGCGCCTGCGATGACTGAAGAAGGAGGCGAACCAGGCGCAGACGGCAAGAAAAAGGGCAAGAAACCGACGCCCGAGTTCTGGAAGGCCTACAAGGAGAAGAAGAGAAGGAAGAAGGCCGCCACGAGGTTCAACCTCAAAGGTTGACCTCGGGCCAGCTGGCCTGCCGTCGCTGCGGCGTATCGTCGGAGTGGACGAAGGAGCATACGTGGATGGTCTGGCCCCGTCCGATGAGGATGCGGTCCTGGTCCATGCGCACCTGCTTGGTCGCCAGTCCGATCGCTCCGGGCGTCGGCACTCGCCACAGCGAGAGCTCGTATCGGAGGAGCGTGTCGTACGTGCTGAGCCAAATGAATTCGTCGCTGGCGAACACCACTCGCTCCACCTCGGGATGCACGCAGCACTGACCATACAAGTATCGAGGCAGCTGTCACGCACACGACACGCACGGGCTTGACTCAGCACAGCCAGATGCAGCGTAGCGAGAGGACAGGAGGAAGTGGGTTGGCCGTTTTACGTATTGGTGTGGCATACGCAGATCCCACAGGAAGGACGAGTGCGCCGTGGAGACGAGCGTGTAGAAGCTGTTGAGGCACGCCAAGGAGGTGGCCGCTTCAGCCAGCTCAAGAGCGCACACTCGGCTCCCTGACGCGCCGATAAAAACGCCGTCAGTCGTACACGAAGGAAGGGTGGCCTTTCCCCCTTACCTACTGGAAAAGAAACAAGCGAGAGGGGCACGAGTACCGCTCTTGGGGTCGTAGACGGTAACACCCTGAGCGGCAGCGAGGACCTTCTGATTGTCCAGCTGTTGGGTAGAGTAAAATGAGGGGTGGAGGATCGACAATGAACGAAGCCGATGAGAGGGAGAGGAGGGGTACGTGGAGAACTGTGGTGTTGGTGGCTGCGGGCAAGGTCCACAGCGGTTGTGTACTGGTCAGGTCCCACAGATACTGTGTAGCAACCAGAGCACGGCCGGACATCCCGTGACCCGTGAGCTAGAGAGCTGCAGAGGAGCGACATGGAACTAAAATGGTGTACCGCGGCGGAGGAGGTGGCCGAGACAAACTTCTCCAGGGCCAGGTTGCAGGCGACATTGGTAACTGCAATCTCGGCCTTGGGATCGGGCCCGGAAGAGAGTCCCGAGTGTGGATAGGCCAATAGCAATCGGCCGTCGTCTGTCGTCGTCTCCCGATCGTGAGAGTTCACAAGCAAAGAGAGAGAAAAGAGGAGACGATTGAGCAATCAAATGCAAAGTGTACCCTGGTATAGGTTCAACTTGCCCTGCGTGCCACCAACGAGAAGAAATGGATCCAGCTGTTGGTGGCACAGCGGACTGAAGGGCACACCGATCTTGCCCTGGCTGACACCCGTCACCACATCATAATAGTGGACGCCGACCTGCCGACAAACCAAACGTTATATGAGATGGCGACCTGACTGCGGAGGCGCTCGGGCAAGGGACAGAGAGCGCACATGGCTGAGTGATGTGAGGGCGGCGCCTGGTCGGTAATCGAAGCTCCTGACGGTCGAGCTGAGCGGAATCGTCTCCACCAGCATAATCCCCTGTCGCCAGTTGCGTTCTACGGTCGTGAGATGGCCCAGTGAGCGAGCGAGTTGGTAAGCTACACCGTCACCACCCGGCGAGACCGAGAAGACAGCCCATGGTTAGTACCTAAATGGCACCGCATGCGGTAGTACTGCTTCCACGACACACGAGGCGGAGGCACCAACGCGGAGGCGCGGCCATACTTCAGCCACCTCCTGTTGGACAGCACCAGCGTCTTCCACAACGCATCGGCTTCCTGCCCGCCCTGTCCACAGGCGTCAAACTTTTAACTCTGGACACTCGCCACAGCCACAGCCGTTCGCCGTACGTTGTCGACTCCTGGCGCCCCCCGGGGAAGACATCCGAGGATGGCGGCCCAGGCACGGCAGGTGGCGGAGCAGGCGAAGAGGTCCCGGTGCGCTTCGATCGCGCTAAACACCGTGCAGAGCACTTCCACGGGCAGATCCTCGATCGTGGTCGCCTCTGCCGGGAGCGACTGCAAGCCAGCGCTTATATCCTCCGCGTTGGCGCCATCGCGGTCTTCGTCGCCGTCGCCGTCGCGCTCCGCGAGTTCGTCTTCCTTTTGTTGGCGCTCTATTTCGCGAATGGCTGCCGGTTCGTGCTGGCGAGCCTGGGACTGTGCGTGTCGTCGCTCGATCTCGTGCGCGAGCAGAGGCAGCTGACGCTGGGCCACGCTGAAGTGGGACTCCAACCAGGCATCGATCGTGGCCTGATCCTCGCCGGCCGTAGTCGTGGCCATGCCGGCGTGGCTGTCGCCGGGAGCCGTTGCCGCCTCGGCCGATGCGTGCGTGTCGACAGTCTCGACGTCAAACTCGGGCCGATCATCCGCTTGCGTCGGTGGCGTTGCATTGGGTGGGCCGGCGTGGTCGTCGAACCAACCAACAGGCACAGAGTCGACCTGTCCACCTGATCTTTGTCTTTCTTCGACAGATTTCGATGTTTGGGCGCCCCTCGCGTGGCCTCGCACGAGGCTCACTTCATCTTTCGATTGAGATCGACTGCCGCTCTCCAAATTCTTCAATTTTCGCTTCAATTTTCTTAATCTCGATTCGTACACCTGGCGCAGCTGTTCGTTGTCGCGCGCCAGCCTGTCGAGCATGCTCTGCTTGAGGGTCAGCTCCTGCTCGAGGTCGATCACTCGCGCCCGCAGTCGGGCATTGTCGCGCACCACGTCACAGAGCTGGTCATCGCCGACGTCCATCTTAATTGCAACTCAAATCTGTTGGATTCAAAACGCAACGTGGCGCGCCGCAGTTCGCTGAACAAAAACAGTCCGCTGCCATACCTCTGCAACCCTCTGTGCCGTTGTTTTGCAGCATCCCCGCGTTGAAGAGAACACACCACAAGTTGCCTGTACCCACAAATCACAGAGCGTCGATCTCTTCTGAGGTCTCTGCGGACCGCTGGGCGGGCGAGGGATCCGCGGCTGCCCGTTCGTCTGCAATCGACACGGAGCGAGGTCGACCTGCCGCAAGATGGCGGTGAGAGGAGAGGCGGCCGCTCCGGCCGCTCTCGTTCGCGTCATAGAGGATGACTGACATCGGGTTACGCCAGTTCTTCGATAGCCGCTGCCAGAACATGAACGTCTCCTGCGTTGTGTAACCAACGCGTTTGTCGTGAGTGAATGGGCCTCCTCGAGAAAGCTGAAGAGGCGGCGATACCTTGGAGAGCCCCAGACAGCAGAAAATGATGACGCCCTGCCCGCTTAGCGTGAACGCCTGGAGATACCAGGCGCCCTTGTTGATCTGCGTGGACGCGCTGCACTCGAGGCCGCTGAGCGCGCTGCACACGACCTGCTCTTTGACCGCCTGCTTGACCTCGTCCTGGAACCACCACAACGCGTTGGTCAAAAAAGTGGCTAACGACATGGTTTGCACTCGTGTGAGGGCAGAGGCGAGGAGATGTGGCGTACAAGGGTGACTTCGATGTAAACGCGATAGAAAATGAGGTACAGAAAGATGAGCCAGTAGACGGCGACCAGCACCGCCAGCCGAAGCACCTGCTCCCTCAAGTGGAACCTCACCTTGGACACACACGAGCATCAGTCACGCCCCTATGCGCCCTGTATGTGCGTGTGCGTGAGTACGAGTAAAGGTGTGGCGCACCCCCAAGATCTTAATGATGGAGACCACCATGAGAGTGGTGCCGACAGCCAGATTGAAGGATACAGGCCCGTAGAAGAGCCCCCAGTCCCAAGGCGACACGACGAAACAATTGTGTCCGATCGCCCTCGCCTCGAACTGCTGCGCACCCAACGCTACCACCGCCAACACAACATTAAGACGCCTGCGCCAAGAGACAAGGTGTCCTGACCGAAAAAGCGTACCGATGGTGACCAGGATGGCGGGGATCCCCCAGCCGATGATATGAGATGCCACGTGCAGCTGCGACGTATGGATGAAGAAAGGTTACGCATTGTCGATCAAAATAAAGAGAAAATCTGCGCAGGTACCACTTTGCGTGCGCGGTTGGAGGCAAGTTCAAAGACTATGAACTGAAAGACAGTGTAGGTGAGCATGACCCACCAGAAACTGCCGGCCAGCCCTCCGAACATGATCAGCATTCCTGCATTCATCCGGAGGGTACTATCAATGTTTCGGTTCACCATCGCAGGGCTCTCCAAGCAGGGAGGAAGGTACCCTGCAGGACACAGACGACTCCCTGACCGTCGTTGTCTCTGGCACCGTCAAAGGTCTGCAGCACTGGCGTGTCATCCCACGTACAGCTGGTCCGCTCTGGTCCTGCGTGTCGAATGTCGTGAGGTGCCCGACTATCGAGAATGACCACCAGCGAAGTTGGGATCTCACCGCCGATCAAGACCGCAATGTCGATGCCAATCGAAGAGATCAGGGACGACACGCAGACCCACAGCTGAAAGGAGGTCGGGAAACGCCGTTTCTTAGGGCTCAAGATGTGGGTGATGGCCAGGAAGAGCATCATGGCCGTGGACAACACTGAGAAAGGCAGGTGGTAAGTCCCAGAGTTAAAGATCAAGGGATAGTCGGGGCCAGTACTGGCCAGGCCGATGGTGACGCCGGCGGAGGCGTGCCAGTCGCTGGACGAGAACATAGGAGCAGGGCACGGGTAGACGCAGATCTGCTCCTGGGCCCAGAGCGAAAGCGACGGATTGGCCACAGTGCCGTGCGGATTGAACTTGAGCGGGTAGGGACAGTCGGCCTGACTGTATGGCACAACTGTCAAACCGAAGAGCGAAGATCAGCGAATATCGATGAGACCCAGCAACTGGAAAGGGGAAAATCACACCGACGCCCTGTGAGGCGTTGTTGCAGTTTGTAGTAGCATAGCGAGGCTGCATGGTGGTCGGGTCAACCGCGCTGCAGTTTGGCAGCAGGGCCGATATTCCGCGAGCCGCGAAGCCTGCCGAGCATTCGGCAATCATCTCCTCACACAAGCTTCTGCACGGCGGAAAGTCTGTTGGCACGCACACCGCAACACGCAGCCAATAGAACGCATAAGGCGCTCGTACACGAGCGCAGCGAGGTGTAGCAAAGCGGCGGTGAAGTGTCGCACATGCAAAGGTGGGACCGAAGCGACAGCTGACAAAACTGCCCAGACAGGACAGACGCAGGGCTGCTCGTCTGCACGCCCGCGGCATAAAGGCGCCAAGGAGTCTCGTTCGGTTGGCCGCTGCTTCGTCGACCTTGCGAGGGATAGTCGGAGTTAAACCAACAGCACGCACACCTACGCCACGACCTCAACGGGCCAAACCTGGGCGTAGGTTTGGTTTGGTCGAAGCAGAACGTTGGGGTAGGTGACGAGGCTGTTGCATTTGTGGCCCGTGCGGGGGGATCCTTGAAAGGGCACGCACGACTGCGCCCTCGCACTCGACGGCAGCCCGAGGAAGGCAAGGGCGATGGCGATGGCGATGAACGAGGAGACAAAAGGGGCAGGTGGCTGCAGACCTCCCCTTCTCTTGCGCACGACGCCAGTAGACAAGGAAGAGAAGAGCGTGGGGGGTCTGAAGCCAGGCTGACTATCCATACGTGAGTGCAGCTGTTATCTCGAGTGTTTGTGGGGTTCGTTCCTTCCTTACCAGCTGCTCCGCAACTTTCGCATCGTCCGGTCGCCAAGGTCCTCGCTGCAGCCAATCCCAACCAAGCGCGCTATTTTATTTTATTTGCTGTTTTCCTTGATTTTCCTTCATAACCACCCTGCATCGTTTTTTGACCGGGGAGGTAGGTGAGAAGAGGCACGACGAAGGCGACGGTGACAGAGCCTCTGAATGAGAATGGACACAAACACGGGTCATCAGACGCTCCCTCGCTTACTTGAGGAGGATGGTGATGACGGAGATGTTGTCGTCCGAGCCCAAGAGGTAAGCGTAGTCCCTGATGCGGCACGAGATGACGAACGGGTCGGCCGACTCGACCTGCGCGGCCAGCTCGACGGCCGTATCGTCATCGACCTCGTCCCACACGCCATCGCAGGCGATGATCAGCACCGAGTCGTCGGGCGTGAGGTCGAGCGACGCCACGTGCGGCTCGAAGCTGTGTGGCTATTAGGGTGAGGGAGACGGGTGGAGGGGGTGGAGGTGAAAGGGGATTACCTGACGTAGGGGTGGAGGTAGAAGTCCCCAATGGCGCGCGAGACGGCAAGCTGGCCATTGACGCGGGCCGTCTCGCCCACTACGTAGCCGCCGAGGTTGAAGATTCGCTCCTCCTCCTCGTGCAGGTTGGGTTTGTGGTCCTGCGCAACACGAAAGAGCCACGTGTTGTGTGAGCACACAAAGAGGAGGAGATCGGGTGAGGAATGGGAGAATGGGGGGGGGGGCTATGAACAGCAAAGACAGCAACCTTGGATATGCGAATGCCTTTGCCGGCACGGCCGACGACGGCCCGACTGTCGCCCACGTTGCTCACGATGAGGCGCTTGCCTTCCACCACCGCAGCCACGGCGGTGGCGCCCGCATGCCGGAGCGTCGTATCTCCTCCATCGAGTTGAGCCTGTGGAACACCGCACACGACATAATATGAGTGCTTTCTTGCGCTGTTGTGTTGTGTGTTGTGTGGAGTAAAACCTTCAGGCCGGAGTTGACGTTGACCCAGCAGTCCTTGAGCGCTGCCTGCGTGTCGGAGCCTTCCTTGAGCTTGTCGAGCACGACGGTGTGTACGTGGTCGGCGCAGTATTCGGCCACCCCGCGGCCGGCGTGACCATCGAAGAGGCCGAAGAAGTCGACGTCCTCACGGCCTTGGAAGCGGCCCTGGAGGGACAGCGCGTCCTCCATCGTCGGTCGCCGTCCGATGATTTCCGCCGACGACACCTGCGGCCAAACAAGAACATTTTGCATAAATGTCAATGAAAACAGAAATAAAACATTAAGAGCGTTGGAGACCTTGAAGCGCTTGGAGGGCGTCCAGGTGTGGGTGTGGTAGGATCGGAGGGTCTCATCGTCGAGCGGGTTGCCCTGCAACAAGATGTGCGCCCTGTCCTTGAGGTAGTGCACGGACTCGGGCACGGTCTTGAGCTGATTGTACGAGAGGTCGATCTCCTCGAGCTCGCGCAGGTCGTCGACGCCATCGGGCACGCCTTCGCTCTCAAGCACATTGTGGCACGCGATCAGTCGCTGCAGGCCCGAGAGCTCGGGCAGTTTGGCCGGAAGCGCCTTCAACTGTCGGCATAAGGAGGAGTTAAAGGGTTGTCTTCTTGTTTTGGTGTTCGGTTTGTTATAAGGAAAGCGGACGTCGTAGAACGGGAGATAAGAATTGAAAAGGAAAATTTGATCAAACCTTCCTCACAGGACTAATAAGGTAGTAACCAAAAACGAACCTTGTTGCCTGAAATGTCAAGGTACTGGAGGGCGTTGAGGGAGCACAGTTCTTCCGGCAGCGATTCGAGCTCCGCCTAGGGCGCACGTGAAAGAATAAGAATGGAAGCGGAAAACGCGTTCCTTGGCAATAGGTTGGTAGCCTAACGACCTGCACGCGCATGTCCGGACAGCAGAGAAAAGAAAAGAGGGCGCGGTACCAGGTGGAGGTGAAGCTGGGAGAGGGCGGGAAGGGAGCCAACCCAGGCGGGCACCTGCTGTAGCGGGTTGCCGGCGAGGAAAAGCTGTTCGAGCGCGGCGAGGGCCGACAGGTCGGGCAGAGCCTCGCCCGACAGGCGATTGTAGCCCAGCGAGAGGACCCGCAAGGCGACGAGGTAGGCAAGATCCGCGGGCACGGCCTCCACCTCGTTGAAGCTCAGCTCGAGCGTGTCGAGCGCGGCCAACTGTGCCAGCTCGTTGGCAACGAAGGCGATGCGATTGGCATTCAGGTGCAGGTGCGTGAGGTTGTAGAGGTAGCTGATCTCGGCAGGCACCTCCGGGAGGCGGTTGGCCGTCAGGTTGAGCACCTGCAGTGCCTCACACGTCCACAGCGCAGCCGACCACGACTCCAACTGGACAACATCACCGTGCATCTTACGTAAGTAAGGCCCGTCTAGGAGGCTGAGCGGGTGAAGGGAACCTGGTTGTGGGCGAGGTTGAGCTCGGTGAGCGAGTAGAAGCCGCCCGTCTCGGTGACGGTGGCGCTTTCGGGAATGCAATCGATCTTGTTGCGCTTGGCGTTGAGCTTCTGAAGGGCGGTGAGACCCGACACGTCGGAAGGCAGCGCCGTGATGGCGTTTTCCGAGATGTCCATCTTCTGCAGGTTCACCAGCTTGCCCAGTCCCTATGTGGTTCGCCATGCCATCATCAGTCTTGGCTAGTCTTGGCCAGGCTTGGCTCGGCATGCGTATTCGGTGCCCATTTCGTATGCATTAGACGGGGGATACCTCGGGAAGATGTGTGACTTGGTTATCGGCAATGCACAACTCTTGAAGGTACTCGAGATCGCATAGCTCCTCGGGCAGCGACTTGAGGTTGTTGGCCTTAATGCTGCGTTGGATTAGGAAGGGGGGATGGTTTGGTTTGCTGCTCAAGGAGGCAACCACTGGAAGGAAGCACATACCTGAGGCGAGTGAGAGCGGACAGGTGGCCGATCGCAGGCGAGAGACCTTCGAGGTAGTTCCGGTCGAGTGCGAGGTCGGCCAGGGCGGGGAGAGAGCAAAGGGCCTCGGGGAATTCGTGAAGTCCGTTCTGTGACAGGTCGAGCTTCTTTAACGCCGCGAGTTTGCTCATCTGGATACACAAGCAGGTATTTGGGGGGTAAGCGGCTGAATGGGAGGCATGGGGAGGGAGGGAGAGGAGAGGACATACGTCGTCGGCAGGAGGGAAGTTTCGGATGCGATTGCCAGCGAGCAACAGCTCGGCGAGGGTGGTCACCGAGCAAAGGGGTGTCGGCCACTCCTTGATACGGTTGTACTTGAGATCCAGCGCCTAAAAGAGAGAGAGAGAGAGAGAAAGAAAGAGAAGGAGGAGGAGTGCGGCGAGCCCATTTTGAGAGTTAGCTCTCATGCAAAAGCAAATGAGTGTAGGACGGAAAAGGTGACCTGCAGCTCGGTGAACTCGGCGATCTCGGTCGGGATGTTGGTGAGGTGGTTCTGGAAGAGGTACAGCTTTTTGAGCCACTTCTTGGAGAGGATCTCTACGGGATCCCACTCCTTGAGCTCCTTCTTAGATCGGTCCAGCACCGGCACACGCGTGTCTGCTCAGGTTGGTAAGAATGAAAACGCTATGCCTCGCCTCGGTTGCGAAGATTGGAATAACGTACTGGAGCCAGGGCGCGGCGGCGCAACTCGGGGAGGAGGGCGTGCAGGCGCTTCGGCGAGCGTAACGGGCGACTCCAACTCGCCTAGTGTAGAAAAGGCGCGGCAGTGAGCATTCACTGCAGCAGGAACGCGTTGGCAAAGAGGGTACCCGAGCAGGCTCTGGGCGGCGGCACGGCGGGGGGAGCGACGCGAGGCTTGGTGATAGTGTCAGCATCCTTCTCTTCCTCGTTGCCACCAGGGGCAGCAGGCGAAGGAGCCACCTGCCAGAAAAAAAGAAAAATACTTGATAAATAAAAAAGAAAAATACTTGATGAATTCAATCTCAAAGCGAAATGGATGTCCAAGGGGGCTACCTCGTCTAGTTTACGTTCGAGGGCGATACGCTCCTCGTGGATGGTTTCGTACTTACCCTTCCATTCGAGCAGCTCCTCTCTCAGAGCCGCCAGCTCCTTCTCCAGCGCTTCGGTGGACTCCCCCATGCTCGATCTTGTTTGCTGCCTCCGAATGAAAAAAAAAACTGCTGATTATTCGACCAAGGATCTGGGCCAGCTAATCAACAAGACAATTGTTTGCGTTCGAGAGCCGATGTGGAGCTGGCTTGTGTGCGAGGTAATGAGGGAATCTGAAGATCTCTCGTTGCTCTCTTTGGTTATTGCAGCGCAATAATGGCCAGAATGGAATGCTTGGTATGCTAATGCTGCTCGTTGATCAATTTTTACATAGAGCAAGCAACGCGTGGCCGGCCACCAGGGGAGGAGGGTTTCGTGGAAGCCAAGGATGGTCGCGGTCTGTGCTCACGCAAGGTAGTTGTAGATGGCGGTGTTCTTTGGATCGCGCTCCAGGTACTCCCTGTCGATCAAACTCTCGATGCGCTTCTTGACGTCCGCAGGCTGCGCGATCGGGGACGTTAGAGGCGTTGTGTGTTTGTGTCTCAAGTGGCAAAGGATTACCTTGAGGGGGAACTTGAGCTGCTGGTAGAGCTCGGCCATGAGCTGGTTGTGCGTGAGGGTCTTTCTGGTCTTCATGATACGCACGATGGCGGCGTCGATCTGGAATTGTCGGTCCTGGAACACGCTCTCCTTCGTCTTCGTATTCTCCTCCTCCTGACGTCATAGATAAGGAAACAATTAGAAGCTCCGGTTTCGACGGTCACACTCGACGAGAGGTCACAGAGAATCGTCGGCGAGGCCAACGTACGGTTTCCTTCATCTGAATGGAGTTGACCTTAATGCGGTAGAGCTTGTGGCGGAAGTCCTCATTGAAGTTGAAGACGTCGCCATCGCCCACCTCCTTGCCCTTGGGCTCCTTTGTCAGTGGGCGCACCTTGCCGCACGCGAGAGACAGCAGGGTTCGCTTCAATTCCTTCTGTTCGATGCCCGTGGCCTCGGCAATGTCCTTATACGAGATCGACTTGGCATCATTGAAAAGAAGCATCACTACAGTCTGCACAAGCGACACAGCCAATTCCTTGCGCCCCTGTGAACGTGGCCATGTCAGCACAGGGCACGGTGAAATGGATAAAACAGGGGCGCGTGCCTTGGGGAAGAAGGCCTTGAGCACAGTGTGGCCGAGCGTGTGCTGCCAGAACAGACGACGGCCCTGGTATTTGCCCAGGTAGAACGCTCGGAAGACGTCCTGGCATTGAGCAAGCTGAGGCGGGAGCTTGATGTCGAGCGGAGTGTAAGCTGGCCAGTAGCCAGTCGTCAACACGCTCACATTGACCTCCAGATCCTTCAGCTGGAGGTGGAAAAAAGAATAGAATAGCAACATGACAGATGCCATGAGCGGAGGGTTGACGATGCAAATGGGGGAAGGGGAGGTTTTACCTCTTGAGCCTGCCGAGACTGGCGGAAGGAGATCATGATGTCCTTGGACAGTTCTACGTCCTTGAACATGCCCTCCAGTTTCGAGGTAAAGCCGCTGCCGCACTCAGTCTTGAGTTTGGAGATCATCGACTTCTCGGCATCGATCGAGGCGCTCTTGCCCAGGAGGAGTCGCTTGGCGAGGTCCTTCTTGTAGAAAGCCTCAAACACGTCCTTCCCGTTGATAAACCGGAACAATACCATGATCCGATCCATCAATGTCTCTAGCTCCTCTTCGGTAGCCGCTTTGTTGCCGGCCTGCAGCAGTTGTGAGTGCATGAAGATCGCTAAGCACGACAGGATGGCGTTACCTTGAGCTTGGCATCGACAAACTTGGCGATGAGCTCGGCAGGCCGATTTTCTCGAGTGTTAATGAAATGCTCGAAGGCCTCCTTCATGGCATGTGCGAAGATATCGGTCGAGTGGAACGAGTCTCGCAGAATGGTGTCCAGCTTGGCCTACACCCCACACATAGAACGAATGCGCTCAATCGAAAATCCCACACTACACGGTTAATGGCAACAGGTTGGGCACCTTGAGTTCCAGCAGGGTCTGAACCATTGTCTTGTCCCTCTCCGTGTCGTTCACAATCTCAGCTCCGGCGGCCTTGATGTGCGTGTTGAATGCGACTCGCACCAAGGGCAGGCTCTGTACTCGGGAGTAGAGGGTGTAGAGACGAGCCAGGTCCTGTCCATAAATCACGAAGCCACCACGCAGGTATGAACGTGAGACGTGGTGTACATCTTCGAGCAAACGGCGGACGAGCAAGTGCGACACATACCGCGACTCGGCCCTGCTCTACGAGGCGGTCGAAGCCCTTCTGAAGAATGGCTTCAGCGTGGGCGGCGACGAGAGCGTTTTCCACCGCAGTGAGCAGAGGGCGTCGCGTGGAAGGCTCAAGGTAGTGCGTCACCCTTTGCTCCTCCTGCACGAGTCGTTCCTCTGCGTGGATCAGGTAGTCCGCAATTTCCATGTACGCGAGCAGACGCGCCGACTGTTTAACGACGTACAACCAGTGGCAGAGAGACCAGGTAAGTTACTGGTTAAATATGAGCAGTACCGTACAGAGAGCGGTAGAGGGGGGGGGGTTACCTCTTGAGAGTAGTATTTACCCGTGGCGACGACAAAGCTCCTCTCGAATCGTTCGGCATAGACGCCGATGGAGGCCATCATGCGAATGAGGTTCTTGATAAGGTCCCGCTCCACCATTTCGCCGTCCCTCTCGCGCTCGATGAGACCGAGCAGACCGATGATAAGCTTCTTCTCCACCTCCGGCTCGGCCATGACGTTGTCGCGCCATAGCTGAAGGCCCAGGTCCCACAGGGAGCTGACGCCTGCTGTCTGAATCACGTACGTGCGGTCCAGATACAGAAAGATGCTGCGAATGTAAAACTGCACAAACATCGGCAGAGAGGCGTAAGTGCCAGGAGCAGGCCAAGGAAATAGCGCAGAACACGGCAGATGGGAAGGGATCGCTATACCATCGACTGGCAGTAGTCGTTCCAGACGTTGTTCAAAGTGAGGAGGAAGCTGGTGGGCTCTTGCATGCGAGCTAGCTGCTGCAGGGCGGTCTTCTGTGCGTGAACGTGGCGTTCGCATTCGCCCTGGATCTTGTTGTAGAGCCCTGCTCCCAACTTTTGCGAGCACAAGTTCTCGGTGGCCTACCCGAGTCGGTGAGTCATAAAAACCAAGAAGTCATCTACAGAAATTGCTTGAGAACTGATGTAGGAGAGCGGGATCAAGATCTCGCACCTTATAGAGCTCTTCCTCGCCATATTGGACAGCTTGTTTGCTCTGCACAGCAACGATGGCAGCATGCAGCTTCTCCCAAGTCTTTCGTTCGTAGTCGTCAGGTAGCCCCTTCGATGCTGCGCGGTCATCAGTTCTTCAGTCCGCACCACAACTCACCGCCAGGGTACGCACTCTGCAGACCACGGATTACGAGCTTCTTGACCGGTTTGCTGCCAGCGCTGTTCCTAAGCCCTCCATTCGAGGATCCGTTCAACTTAGTGGCCATGTTGGCAAGCTTGGATTTTTTCGCGGGTGAGGGAGAGAGGCTCGTAGATGAGGACGCTCCGATCTCAAATTTTCTCTTGAGCGTAGGAGAGGATGGTTGGTCGTCTACGCGGGATCTCTTCGAAGAGGAAGAGGAAGAGGCTGTGGTGCTGGGTTCGGGACTCTTTCTCCTCCTTTGTTCCGATTGCAGTGAAGACATATAATTGGGGCGTAGATGGTGTAGAATGTAGAAGATACTATGATTAAAAGAAGGCTATCCACATGCAGAAGAAAGGTGAGGGACAAAAAAATGAGGTGCTGAGTGGAAGGACAACTAGAGAGTCCTCCTATCACCTTCTGCTCTGCGGAGCGTATCAACTGAGATGAGAAGCGCACAAGCAACTTGGAGAAAAAGAGAAAAAGAGCGAGAAATGTAACATTTCGTTGTACGTCGCACGTGCGGATGATCCGATCGGCTTTGTCAACGACCTGTTGCTGTTGCGTGACTTTTCTCATCATCTCGCCGATACTACGTAAACACACGTTAACACGTTTTTACGTAGGAAACGTGCTAGTTCCGACTCCACTATTACTGACCTCGCCACCGAAGTCAAGTTCCTTCTGCTGCTGTGCCTCGCGGTCCATCTTGCCCCTTCAATCGAAACGGACCGACTATCCACCTTGTTACAGTGTACAGCCGTTACATTCCTCCGCGTTTTATGGGCGGCCAGGTGTTAATGCATCCGAGTCACAAACCTCCACCCGCACTACCCACCACCTTTCTCTACGTTTCCGCTGTAGGTGACAGAGCAGCACATGTGCTTCCCAGTCATTACCGGAAATTGGTCATGGAACCTGCACTAGGCTTGTTGAACTTCGACCCGGCTTGGCCAAGCACGCCAACTGTTCCAAGTAGATACCGATAAGGTCACTTCTGCATGTCATGTGCTATGGCTCTGGGCTACGGCCCTATTTCCGACAACAGGCGTAATAGCCACGATAAGGTTGGCTTGCCTTGCACTATATTGGGTGGTCGTGGTCTTAAGGCAGATCATCAGATTTCTAGGAGCTCACGAGCTTGTTTCGGAGCAAGGCTCCTCCCTTCATGCTCCAATTTAAGAAGCCGCGCGGTTACGGGGGAAGCTTTCTAACGCCGCTACAGGGCAACCGAATTGAACCAGAACATCGCTCTACATTGAGCTGGTGTTTTCGAGTAGGTAGTCATTCTATCACCTCGCAACGTCAGGCACACAACAACCTCCCCAAGTCCACCACTACTCGTCCACCGAGCTTGCTTTCTGAGTCATTTCTACGATAGCCCATACACCTCGCTACACCATCGACATAGGCAAACAGACAACACGTACGAACCCACAACGAGGGTAACAAAACAACCGACAGAAGAAGACAACTCTGCCTGCTAGCGTAAGGACAACCGACGTAACAAGCCAACTCTCAGCCAGCCAACGTTAGCGCAGAGCCAGCGAATTAGACCCCATTTAAACCGAGCCAGCGGTCAAGCCCTACGGCAAGATGGCTATGACGCGTCGGAATACCACAGGCTGCCTGCTCAAGATGAAGTTGGACAAGACTGATCCCGATACTCCTACAGTCATGGTGAATATCAACAGCGGCGAGACCATTGCCGTGGAATTCGCCGAGGGTCTCGACCTGCCTACGCCTAGAGAGAAGCGACCCAAGTCCCTCGACCTCTCTTCTGAACAGGTCGATAGCGGCGAGGCATCTTCAACTATGCCGACAGAGCACCTGCTCGCTGGCACAACGACAACTGTCAGACACCGGAGCAACATCGAAGCCGACGCCGGCGAATTTCTCTGTATCCCCGTTGTCGATATGAGAGGACCCCGGTTTAGCGAGAGCGAGGAGGACTGCAACTCCGGCTCCACCAACTCCAGCATGAGCTCCTCGGAGGAGTATGAAGCCGACAGCGACGCCTTCTTCCAGCATAAGGAGAGGAAGGCCTACCGCAAGAGACGGTATATCGTGAAGGAGATCCTGGCTACCGAGACGACCTACGTGAGACATCTTCGCGACATGGTCGAGGTACCTATTACTCCATTCCAAGCGTTGCCTTACAATACACTCACATCAGATACCTTCAGGGCTTCTTCGAACCAATGGAGCTGGCCGTCAAGTCACCGTTGCAGAGCCCCATCATCCAGCGCCTGCGCGGGAGCGGCCACCTGCACCACGGCGACCTTCCCACCTGGGAAGACCTCAAAGAGGTGTTCTCCAACATCGTTACCATCTACGAGCTCAACGACACCTTTCTCTGCAGCCTCAAGGCCATGCAAGTCTACATCGAGTCCGGAGACGATGCCCAGCTCCAACTCGGCGACGCATTCCTGGCAGTGGTTCTTATATCTACCAGCTCTTTCATCCCTTGTCCAGTGCTAACTTGTATCCTGGGATTCCACAGACCGACTCGTTCAAGTTTTACTCTTCGTTCGTAAACACCTACCAGGCAAGTATGGATGCCTACGAGCGGATGAGGGAGACCTTGATATTCAAGGAGCTGGCCAAGAACCTCGAGGATCGCGGTGGACGGTTGAGCTTCGCCTCGCTCATGGTCACACCCATCCAAAGAATACCTCGTTACCTGCTCCTGCTCCGGGTATGTAGTGAATTTGTGGCCGCGACAGGCGTTGGAGGCCCCAAGACTGACCCAACTCCCAACAGGACCTCCTCAACAACACTCCGCCCACCCACCCCGACAATGCCAAGCTGTCGGTGGTTCTCCCAAAGATGGAAGAGGTGGCAACTTACATTAACACAGAGAAGAGTAAGTTCGACAACCTCACGGTCATTCTCAACCTCAGCTACCTCATCTCCGGCTACACCGACTCGTTCATCAAGCCGGGCCGCAAGTTCATCAAGGAAGGCTACTTGAAGATCTACGACCAGGAGGCCATGAAGTCAAAGAGGCGCTACTTCTTCCTCTTCAGCGACATTCTCCTCATGACCAGACCCAAGCGGGGCAGCACCTTCTTCAACAAGGGCGCTGGCCGCTATCAGTTTCTCGACTCCCTCCAGCTCCTGGGGGCCAAGGTGGCGCCCTTCAAGCATCCCGATCTACCCCACGCCATCAAGGTGAGCCAGGCCGACGGCCCCCACTACATCCTTCACGCGAAGGATAGGGAGGAGCGCGTGGCCTGGAGCGAGGCTTTCGAAGAAGCCATCCAGAGCGTCGGGCTTTACACGTTTAGCACCAAGACCCGCTCTCAGTACGCGCTGCCATTTCTGTGCTGCCGTACGTAGTGCTGTTCTGACCCAGGCTCTTCTATTCTTTCTTTCAGCTCGTTGCCCTCGGCAAAGCTCACTCGCCAAACTGAGGTTAGCGCCCCCGAGGCGGCCAAGCTTCGGTTCAAGAACCGCAGCTCCTCTGTCGACCAAGGGAATACTCGCTTTACGAGCCGCAAGAGAGCGGGGCACGACTCGAGTCCCGGCCCCTCCTCGTTCTCACTGCCTACCACCTCGTTGCCTTACTCCTCCCAGTCGCCCTTCGGATCGACGTCGTCGTGCTCGACTCCGCTATCGCCCCGGGGGCCTACGCCGGCATTCGTTTCCAGCCTGGTCACATCATCGATTGTGCAGAGTGCCAGCAGCGCGCTCACTCGGCTCACGTTGAGGGGACGAAACAAGGAGAAGCACGAGCGCAAGAGCCGCCGACGAAGCGTCACCTTGACCTCAAGCGAAGGCAATGTTCCAGCCAAGACGACTCCTACAGAACCAACCAAGCCCACCGCTACCTCCTGCGATGAGGTCAAGACGCGCCATGACAAGAACGCCACCATCAGTGAGACGAAGGCGAAGCTCTCTCGCTCCCTCACCGCCACCGACATGCTAGATGCCTCCTCGTTCGACAAGACCGCTCCTTCTCCGACCCTGCCGATGTCGTGCTCGTCCGCCGAGCGGCCCATCAAGCCATCGGAGAGGCCCGTGCGCTCCTTCTTCGCTTGACGTTGTCTCGACCAGCACACCTGTTATTTTTTGTTTTTTTCCCCCCATTTTGTAAGTAACGCATAAAACGACTCTTATCACGCTTCTGCCTCCTCGTCAGATCGTCAAAGGTATTGTGCATGTGTGGGTGGGTGCAGACGTTTGCTCGCAGATGGGACAGCAAATTGGGTGGCCGCTGTACTGCCACCCACCGCTAATCGTCTTTGTGCACTGGACACTCGCGGTGGTTGACCTTTTTGAACCACGTCTCGATGCAGTCCTCATGAAACACGCAGAAGCAGTCCATCCTGAGCACGACACGACACGATCTCTAAGCCTACTGAGCGCGCAGCACAATAAGACACGGCCGAGACGGTACGCACCAGGTGACTCGATCGCCCTTGCTAAAGTCTATGAGGCAAATCTGGCACTCCTGGTCCGGCACCTTGTCCCTCAGCGTTTGTACTGCGATCGATGGTCCGAGCAAACGTTCAAGGGTAGAGACACACGTCAATCAGCAGAGCTAAGGGCGCAGAAGAAGAGAGCGTACCTTGTGAGCCCTTCCCGACTTCCTTGGGCAGCTCCACAGGCTTGTTGAGGTGTTCTATGTACAAGCTCCGCGACATCAACAGCGCCTGATGCATCTCCACCCTGCGCGCATGACCATGGCGACACGTGTCACATGAAACGACGATCATACAAATGAAGGCACACAGAGAGATCGACGTACAGGTCGCTGTGTGCGTTGCGCAGGTGTTGGAGAAGGTTCGTGTTCTCATTGGGCGTGTAGGTGGAACCCTGTGCGGACAAGATAACACATTGATCATTGTGAGAGAGAGGAGGGAAGAAAGCCAGTGCCACGCGTCGCATACAGTTTCGCGCTCGCAGATGGGACAGCTGAGAGTTTGCACGCAGGCCGAGTGATGCGTTGCGGCGTGGAAAGGCAGCTCCTGGGCCTCGAGCTTGCTGGCACAGCCGTGGTAGGGGCAGGCGAAGGTGTTTTTGTACATTCCCAACAGCCTGTTGCCACGCTATCTGTTAGGCCTACTCGCTCCGTTCAGGACCCTGTGTGTGGGAGAGAGCGCACGTGTCGTCTGCGGCCGAGCGTGCGAGCTCGAGGGCCATCTGTTCGTCGAGGTTCACGTCTTCTTCTTCTACTTCTTCAATGAACGTTACAGCGCTGCGGGGTCGTGGTCGCGTTGGCTGCTCCTGCTCCACCAGGAACTGGTTCGTCAAGCACTCGTCCTGCTCGGCCACCCAACCGTGTTAACAGCGATTCATATCAAAATTGATGTATTTATTTTATTTTATGTTAGAACTAAATTCAAGACGCTGAAAACGGTTGGCCGTACAATGTGTGTATTGATCACCCGTGGGTCCTCGCTCGGTAGAATAATGTGGCACACGGGACATTGCATTTGAGATCCGCCCAACTCAAGATGTGATGCAGATCTACACACTCGGGAAAAAAGGGAAAAAGAGAGAAATACGGCCGCTTCCGCCGAAACAGCAGCGCCATCGGAGCTGACTTCATGTTATGTCTGGCTTCTTCTTTAGGCTTCTTCTTCTTCTTCTTCTTCTTTTGAGATAAGAAGCAGAGTGTTTTGGGCCAGCGGGGGGAAGTAGTTGGGCAGATCCAGGGTGGGCGCTATCAGTGGAGCAAAGATGACCGCAAGATGGCTTGCCGGCGTGCCCTCGTCCGGCGCTCGGTCGCTGGTCTCCTGCAGCAGCTTTGCGATCAACCTGTCGTCCGACAAAGGAGGTCCCACAATAAGGACTCGAGTGAGTCTTGGACGAGAGAGCGATGGGGTCATCGTACTGCAGTATTGGCTGGGACGTGGGCAGGTCGCCCAGGAGGGCCTTGAGTTCACGCCTTCGCGTGCTTTCGGACTTGTGGCCCTCGGCCACAGCCACGTAGCGCAGGAACAGCGAATGTGGAATCAATGGGCCCATTTCCCGCAGCGACCTGACCATAACATACCACAAAAGCCAAATCAGTTACGTGCCTGGGGGACAATACAGGGGCGTGTTTCGCGTACATCTTGAGTGCGGTGGCAACTGAGTGAGGACTCATCTGAGAGATGTCCACCTCGCCACCTGCGTGAGCGATATGGAGAGAGAGAGATCACATCAGTTCTGTATTACGATAAGCAGGTGATGGGCGCGAGTATGGCCAACCCGACGCCACTTGTTGCCGTATCGCAGCCACCTCGTGAGAGAAGCCGGCTTCGCAAAAGAGGTTCTTGGCCCAGACCCCTGGGAGGCAGCGGCAGATATGATCAGCAAAAACAAAGTGGAGAACGAAGGAAGGAAGGAAGCTGGCTCGCGTGCCTCTCGTGGATATGAGCCACCTGGCGGCCTGCATGACGAACATGTAGTTGCTGTCACGGCTGGTTTCATGCAGGCCCTCTCGAGACTCTTCCCGGAGGCTGCCACCCCCAAATCGCTGCTCGCCCTCGCTCTTGGCTGTCGCGAGAGTGAGGTTGGGCGCAGACGGGCAAGGCATGCAGAGCTCAACGGCGACAGGCGTACACAGGGAAACGCCGGTGGCCGCGTGCAGCGCAAGCATCCAGTCTTGTCGTTCCTTGTCCGAGTCTATCAGGCAGTTCGAGAAGCAGTTAGCCGCCATTCGCACACAAGCCGAGAGTCGCACCTGCAACGAAGTGGTATGTGCGGTCTGCTGCTTGGATCGCGAATGCGTTCAACTAGTAAAGTTGTGTCGCACGAAGAGCGGGTGAACTTGACAAGCGATGAGGAGCACAGTGAGGCCGTAGTGGAGGGGAGATTACCTTGCCTGTGATTTTGCCTGCCGTGCGTACGGTTGCACCACGTAGTTCGACTCTGCCTGCTGCCGTTGTGTCCTGTGTCGCGCGAATGGCAACGGTTGTGGCTTAATCGGTTCATCTCTTAGATGGAATGAGGAAAATGAGCATGGCCGCTACCTTCCGGTTGTTCTTGAAGTAGTATAGATGCGTGCCGTGAAGGATGCAGAATCGCTTCTTCCACGATTTGACAACTGCACCCTCTTTGACTAGATACCCCATGTGGGTGGGCCTAACCTTGCCCTGCGCCAGAGCGCCCACCGTCACGTTGCCACCCTCCGCAAGGGAAAACGTATCCCGAAGCGAACTGAACATCAAAAGCTGGGAGCAACAGGTTGTTTCGTTTGGTGTTTGCTTTACATTTTTTGCCTGTTTTGTCGTAACCTTTTTATGCATAAAGTAATTAAAATAAAATAATAAATATCATATTCACCAAATGATGTTTATTGACCAGTTAGAGCGGCTCAAGCTCAGAAACGTCCAGCTCAGGCACGCGCCAGTACTGGAACTGATTGAACTCCTCCTGGGGCGGGGGCTGGTTGATGGCCGGGAACATTTCGTGCACCACCTCGTTGAGCTTCATGTACGACCTCTTGTAGGTTCGGTTGGACATCGTGATCTCGCCCCTGCGCAATTGCAGCGTCGACCACTCGTCAGGCCCACGCCATGCCACCGCTCTCAGTGGGAGAAGGAAGGGGATACCGCTGGTTGATGGTGAAGATCTTGCCCTTGGGCACGCCGACGGTGAGATAGGAGAAAGCGTCGGAGGGCCGGTTACCAAAACCAGCGTAGAATGGGTTGCCGTGGGGGAAGAGCGCGGCAATGTCCTTGAGACACGCGATCTTAAACTCCTCCGGATTCCTCCTGATGACCTCCCTGTGCACCGACCGCATGAGGCCGTTGGGCGACGTGAACACCGGACCCTGTACAACGAACGCGCGCGCTCGATTAGTTAGTTATCTCGCACACCCACACGCACACGCACACGCACACGCACACCCACACCCACACCCACACCCACACGCACACGCACACACGCCTTATCGCCAAGGAAGCCGCACCTCGGGCAGAGAGACGTCCTCCTGGCGCAGAGTGGAGATGTAGCCTCGGGTAAGGTTGGCCTGGCCGATAGATCGCGACGAGACGTACAGGATGCGGTAGCCGTTCTCATAAATATTCGAATACAGATGCGCAATGCCTACACACACACACACACACACACACACACACACACACACACACACACACACACACACACACACACACAACGGTTAGTGACTGGCTTGCGGATGAAATCTGATCGTGCCTGATGGAGGATTGGATAAGAACATGCCTGAGTGAGACCAGTCGCGCCCAACGATCGGGAGGATGTGGCCGAGCAAGTCGGACTTGGTGATGGTTCCGTCGATGTCGGAGATGACGATCTTGGTGAAGCGCGACCACAGGTAGATCATCGCCGTCACCTCCTGTGTGGCCGCCTCCGAACGCACGATGAAGGTAGCCTTGTTGGCGCCCTCCTTCAGTCCCAGCGCCGCCTGGGTGTTTGACGTATGGCACCGTGTATCAGCGCTCCCCATCCTCTCACACAAGAAATCGAGCCCGCTGAGACGGGGGATACCAGTTGCTCGGAAGTGGGACGCAGGGTTCGGCCTTCGGTGCCCGACTCCTTGCCTCCTTTCCTTGTCTCGTGCTGCGCGTTCTGCACTCCGCCAACGCATCACCGCCATGCCACACCACGCACGCGCGTTAGCGAGAGCACGGAGGATGGCGCCTGCCTAGGTTGGGGGGGGGGGCACAGTACGGTGGGGACCGAGCTAGAGGACCACCACCAGCGCCACGACGATGACGCCGATGACGATCGAGTGGGCGTCGGGGGCTGCCGGCCACCCTTGGGCGATGCCTGGACCTTGCCCTTGGGAAGCGGGTTGAGCGCCTTGGCCGCCTCGACGGTGACCGACCGCCCGAAGGCGAGATGCGAAACGATCAACGCCACTCCCTCCTTTCCCGAGTACACCCTGCACACAGTCGGGTCGGACCGAATGAACGTACGTGAGTGGAGCCACAATAAGCACGCGTACGCATACACGGCGGGAGGGCGCACTTGTCGCGAATGCGCACGACGAGGCGCGGGTCGGTCATGGCCGCGCTGGGGTCCTTCCAAAACTCTTCCGAGGACAGACGATACTCCTCAAACACGCGCTCGGCCAACTGGGAACAAACACAAGCCCAGAGACAGAATGTGAAGACTGAGCCTTGGGGCCAAATAAAATTAAATCTAAAACCTAATCGATAAAAAAATAATAAGTAAATGCGAGAGAAAGAAGAGGAGCACCTCGGACGCGGTGTTGGGGAGAATATCGCCACAGAGCGAAAGAGACACGGTCATTTCCCCCCCGTTTTCGTTGGAGGCCGAGGCGCTCTTGAGCTCGTCGTCAAACAGACGCTTGCGCGTCTTTTCGTCGTCTCTCGCATGGTTGACCGCATCATCGCTTCTCGCCGGCTCCATCGTGGGCGTTGGCAGCCCATTGCCACTCTGTTCTGGCTGTTGGTCATCCTCTCCGCCGTCCTCCCCATGCGTCTCCTCTTTCTTTTCCTTGATGTGTTGCTCCGTGGCCCAGTGCTCGTCCCCCTCAACTGAGTAGCCCGACTGCAGTTCCGTCCCTTCGTTTTTGCCTTTCCTCTCGCTTTCGCTCATCTGGTCTGCCTCGCCCTCGCTTCGCTCGCCTTCGTCCACGCCCTTTGCTTCGCCAATGACACCGCTCGCTTCCTCGACCACCTCTTCACTTCGTTCGGTGGGATTGCTGTTGCCTTCACTGTCTTTTTCACTGTCGCTAGCTTCTCCGTCCTCTCCTGCTTTTGCTTCGCCTGCCTCGGTCATAGGTCCCGACGCCGGCGCTTCTTGATCGTCCCCCTCCTCTTCGTGCTCGTGTTCGCTCTCCGGTCCTGACTCAGCGTGTCCGTTGGTCAGTCGCTCCTCGCGCTCGAGCTCCTTCTCAATCTCGTCCGCCTGCCTCTCGAGCATGCCTTCGTCCTACGGCCATTCGTCAGCGATTGCCACGCCACCCTTTTGCAGCTCCTCGGAGCAATAGTTCAGAATTCCAGTAGCGCTTTGCCGTACCTCGAGGTGCCTGGCGACGTCGTCCAAGAGGTAGAGCCTCTCGAGCGAGTGGTTGCGGGGGATGCTGGTGGGCGACGCACACTCGCGCGGAGACACGGCCGAGTAGAAGTATTCGTCCATTCCCTCGCCGTCTTCGTCATCGTCGGGAAAGCCCGACAAAAAGTCCGAATCGGCCTATCGTCCAATCAGGACACACGCACGACGTGGGCCCAAACGGTGAGCGCGTGTGCCAGGCGTGCCGGCGGAGACGCACCGGTTTGATGAGATAGACGGGTTCGGTTTCTTTGGGCTTCAGCATGTCGATCAAGGCGCCCATACCCCACTTTCGCTTCCAGCCGACGTCTTGGCCGCTTTTGTCTCCGTCCGACGCGTAGCCGGCCGAGTCGGGCAGCAGATCTTGCAAGCTGTTGCGGCGAGGCTACGCGAACCAATCACATGTAAGACCTTCCGTCAGTCTACGCCTGGCGGGGCGACGAGTACCCGCGGCACAATCGGCGATGAGATCTTGCCGCTGTCGTGGAGGTGGTTCTCTCCCTCGCCGAAGCTCGATACTGGGCGTCACGTGAGCACGAAAGGCCGGACGATTAGCAACGAACCGCAGCCAACGTGTGCTTTTTTGTGCACGAGGCCCACAACAGCACAGGGAATCGAGTGTGAAAGAGAGAGCGCGCGCACGTTTCGGGAGGTCACTGAAAGAGCTGCTCGGCGAGGCAGCGGGAGAGCCCACCTGCCGCCGACTGGGAAGTAGGCCCCAGCCCCACGTCCAACGTGTGCCAGGCTGGACACGAGGAAGAGGACAATGAGCGTGCGTTCTCTGTAATGCGGTGAGGTGAGGGATGTCTGTTGTTATAACGTTACCTGCTCGGCTGCATCCGCAGCGGTGGCCACCGGTTGATGCTGGTCACCCGTGTGAGTCTCCCGAGATTGGTCGGTGGCGATCGTGGTCTGCTCCAACAGCTCGGCGGCCGCAGCTGCCACGGGCAGGGCAGCGCCCGCAGACTCCTCGGCCATCTGTGACAGCGACAGCACGACCACTTCAAGTGTCAGCGGACGCCAGGCGCGCTATCTGATCAAGGAAGCTCGATACCTCGATTGTCTCTTCGACTTGCTCTACTTCTGCTTCTTCCGCCTGAGCGTCGCTCTTGTTCTTACGCTGCATGCAGTTGAACGTGAGGGACACGCAACACAGGCAGTAAAGCAGAACGAAGCCGAGAACGACAAGAAAAGACGGAACATAATAATGACAATAAAGAATAACCGGTGCAGTGACGACGCACCGGGTCAACTTCAAAGTAGGCCTCACCAGCCTCGCCCAAGCGCATCTTGATCTCTACGGGTTCTCCATTCACCGCAATGTGGACCTAGATTCAGGAAGACGGCGGAGGGTGATTAGGAGGTAACAGACAAAGGAAATAAAAACATTTTGGGGCGATTATAATCTTAAAATTTTAAATAAAAAAGTGTAAGAGCAAAATGGCAGTACTATTTTCTCCTCCTCACGAAGAACCTGGCCGCGGCCAAACCGTATGTGGAAGGGAGTGGAGGCATAGCTGCCATCTTCTTGCTGCACCACCAGAACATCAATAGAGCCTCTGCTGAAATCGAAGAAATCGCGAACACCAGACCACATTTTGGCCGAGGTGTTGCGCTGATCGCCCTGCTGGAAGGCGGTGTAGTTGTTGGTGTGATGGTGCTACGATAGTGCGCAACCCTGTTGGGGTTTGTAGATGCCACGTTGCGTCGAGGAAAAGTCATTTTCCTGCTCCGCAGCAAATAACAATTAAAAAAAAAAGAAAAAAACTACAATTCCACTAACTGCCATTGGGCTCTAGCGACAGACAAATTACAGTAGGCTGTGCTCTGATCATTCGAGTACCTCCTCCCCTTCTTGATGTGCTTGGTGGCCGGATGTAGTGAGTTTTTTTACACAACGCAGTACAAAAATCGCTAAAGAAAGATGAACAAAAAAAATGAAAACGCAACGCTCGCGTTCTCTCACGCAACCTTTTTCATCTTCTTGTGACAGCCTGCGCGCACCATGTCCGGAAACATGCAGCCTAAACGACCTCTTTGGAAGCGGGACTTTGACGAGCGACGCATCCACCAGGAAGTGGAATCGGTTCGGTTGCCCCCCCGCTGGCACAACTGGTGGCGGGCAGCGACGTGGATGTTTGTCGCCGGCGGAGCCTACGTCCTTCTCTTCCGCACATCGTGGGGCGATGATGATCATGCCTTCACCGCTATGCAGCGCCTCGGCACCAAGTGGGCATCACGATTTTTCAACGTGGATGATGAAGTGCCCCCCATTCCGGCGAATGACCCGTCGTCAACGCACAAGAAAGAATAAACACCAAAACGCAAAACTCGCGTCAAGGACGAGCAGGGGATAAGAAGAGGATTCAAAGACTGAGAGAGGAGAAACAAGTTTCACCAATCAGATGTATTGTTCCCAAACTCGACGTTCATACCATTGCGACCAAAATCATTTAAGAAGAGCTAGTCCTGGTGTAGATGGTCTGAGCAGAGTGAGCGGAAACCTGGCGGATGAGACCCTTAGCCATGAGCTCGTTGATGGCGCGGCGGGCAAGGCTGCCGTTGATCTTCAGACGCTCGGAGATGACCGAGGGGGTGATCAGCTTGTAGGTGGGAACCTCCTTGAGGAGCTTCTCGTAGGTGGCCTGGTCGAAGAGGACCAAGTTGTTCAACTTCTCCTTCGTCTTACCCTTGGACCACTTCTGCTCACAGTCGAATGGAAAAAAGATGGTTAGGAAGGGGTACAACATTCGCGGGAGCACAAAGTGATTGTTTCGGCCAATACTAACCTTCTTCTTGCCCTTAGCCTTACCGGCCTTCTTGACGGCACCCTTGGAGGGCTGAGCCTGCTTGCCCTTGCCCTTGTCGCCCTTACCACCCTTACCACCAGCCTCTTTCTTCGGCTGTTATGTGGACTCAGGGATTAGATCACGCTCGCGGCTGTGCGCGAAGAGAGGGGGAGGGGGCAGGGGCAGGGGTACCATGCTGGCTACGCCTTCTGAGATAGGAGAGAGAAAGAAAGGACAGAGGTGCAGAAGACGCAAGAAAAGGCAGCATGTTGTCCACAAGAAATCACAGGCACTTGTCGCGGTGGGCCGCCACCTTAAAACGAAACTCCGTGAAGGCCTGTCGTGGATGGGTAGCATCAACATCAAATTAGGCAGCGATGCAGGACATCCGTGTCGTTTCCCCTCCAACAGACGAACCTCCAATCACCAAGTGAGATCATGTGCACCCACAGGCTGCTCACATGCCCCCAAGAACCACCAAGAGGGATAAGAGATGGAAATGGGACGCGAATTGGGTTGCGGAAAGGTTTATGGGACAAAGGTTGCGAAATCACAACACTTAGCCGCTTAGTACTTCTCCTCAATCATGCCGTCCTTCCACATGAAGAAGTAAGGGGTCTGGCCGTCCTCGGAGTACCTGCTGAGCACAATCATGCCGTTGTCGATGTCCATCTTCTCACCCTGGTAGAAGGTGTACTCGTCGAAGTCGGCGATGACCTTCTTGACGAAGCCCTGGGCGCCCTTCTTGAAAGAAGGCACGCGCGAGGGGTTCTCAGCCTCGAGCTTCTTGAGCAGGCGGGCCATGTAGTCCTTGATGTGGGTCATGTACGACTTCTTGGTGAAGTCGGTGGCGACGAGCTTGTGAGCATCGACGAGGTTGTTCACGGTCACGGAGGTCGAATCATAGGTCTCCTCACCACCACCGTCGCCCGCCATGTCGTAGTTGCCCTCAGTCCTAGTGATGAGCTGTCACGGTAAAAGGAGACAAGCTCAACTTTGGTCCATCTGCCCTCGATCGTCGTGATTGTAGAGCAACGCGAATCGCTGACATTTTGCATAAGGGCAGCAAGTTGCTTACCTTAGTGGTGAACTTGTAGATGACATCATCCTCAAGCTCCACGGGGTAGACATCAGAGGCAAGCTCGTCCTCTACACGTACAACACGTAATCAGAAAGGTGCATAGCGCAAATCTCCGTAACTAGCAGCACGATGGACGATCAATCACACAAAAATCAATCGAAACACAACGCTTTGTTAAGGCGGCGTGAAGACATTTATGTACCAGTGAAAATGTCCTTGAAGATCTTCATGATGCAGTGCTTGGGGCGGGAACAACGGTGTGTACGGGTCGGAAAAGAGACAAGAAACCGCAGCCGCTCGCGAACAAAGAAATAAGTCTGAAACCTCTACCAACAACTCCGATTGGCCTGGCAGGAAAATTCAGAAGCAACGGAGTTACGATTTCCTTTCGATTTCTTACCACCTTCTCAAAAAGAAATGAAAATTTCTCCAAGGCAAAGTGGTGAGAATGTCGAAGACTCACGAGGCGAGGAGAGGATGAACAAGCAAATAGATAACAAAATTAACAAGGGTACCCCCCACGGCCCAATAAATAATAAGGCTACGAGCAGCCTCCAAACGCTCGCCGAAGTCCCCGTACTTCTATTGTACCTGTTAGAAACAAAATCCCAAAAAAATAACAACGTCCTCCACCCGGCTACGGATAGCCGAAACCAATCCGCCCAAGGCCCTGGTCCTTGTAAGCTGCCCAAACAGACCAAAATACAGTCAATTAACATAAGTCTCCACGGAAATGCCCCATTAATTCACATCTTCAATAAATCTCCGCCCCAAGTAAGACCACCACCAAGAAGCCATTTAAGGGGAACGGACCACACGGATTACCCACACCACACGCCGCACGACCACACCCACAAAACACAAGATCATGTCAAAAGACACAACAAACGTCCAAGTCATGGTAGCCAATATACTCCGACCCTGGCACCCGCCCGAGAGGATACCCTTCCCACAAGCACCGCCCAGCCCGCTCGATCGCAAGACGCACCAACCAAAGAACCCCAAGCCAGCTCCACAAACACCACAACGCACACCCTTTGTCCCAATAAAGCCAAAAGGCCTACCCAACAAATAAAACAATTGTGGCACGCACCAACCAACAATAACGCCAACCAACCAGCCAATGACACTCACCTAGACCTCAAGACCCAACCAATAAAAAGAGTCCCTACCCCGGAACAAACAGCAGATAAGTCCCAGACCATATCTGATAAGAGAGATCCACTCACCTGGCTCTGGGAGCGCCCAGAAAAACCCCAAACCCCTCAAGCTACTGCTATTGGCCAAGACAAGGAGCCAATAGCGTACAAGAAGGACAGTATTTATACCGATCCACAAGACCCAGATTTTTACCCACCCCACAACAAACCTACCCAGAGCCCATACGACCACATGGACCCACCCCTCTACACCAAGAGGAAACGAGTCCACTCAAGTGACCGACCAGGACGACCAACCATCGATGAAGAAGAGGAGGCAGAAGAGACAGTGGAAGAGCTCAGCAGTGGATCAGATGACGACGATGAACTTGACCGGAAGGACCTTATGACCCGAGACACCATCCTCATCCAAGACCTCCAACCAGCGGAATACGCGAGTGCCATAACCAGGCTGCAGGAGCTAGGGGTAGCAGTTGTACAGGACAACCTACCGTACAACACACCCACAACCACCATGGCGCTCGACATCCCAGCAGAGGAAGTTGAAGAGGTGGCAAGACTCCTAATGGCCAAATGGGTAGCACCAGGCAGAGTCTCAATCGGCCGCTTCTGCCCATCCCGCGGACAGACCAAGCTGGCCATAAGAACGACCAACAAGAACGACATCGCCATGGTCACAGCTGAGGCCCTGGCTGCCTACGCCCTCCGCTACAACATCACCTTCGACTACACCCAGGTGGCCATCAGCATGGTCGTACCAGGGACCTGGACTGTCACGCTCAACGATGTGGCCCTCGTGAGCAAGCTGTGCGCACTGTACAAGATCGTACTTTTCGGCAAGGAACTCAGCATCAGCCCTTGGAAGGAGAGCCTCAGGCAAGCAGAACACCGCGTCTACATCTCTGGCCTGGCAGAAACCACCTCAAGGCGCGGGGTCACCCAGTACTTCGGAAAAAAATGCGGAGAGATCATCGACCACCACTATGGTAAGCTACCCGATGGGAGAATGGCACCGTGGATCACCATCCAGTTTAAAACAGCGAAAAGCCTAACCCAAGCAATCAATCTGAATGGTACAAAACCCACACCCCCCAACGACATCAACACTCACCTACTAATACGTATACACACAAATACTCAGGAAAAAAAAGCTTCAACGGCAAGTGTGTCTCAGTCACCAGGGCCAAGTCCGAGGAAGAACGTGAAGCAGACCTCAAGCGCCAGGCAGGAGTGGCCACCAGACAAGCAGCCAGAGCAGCAGCCCAACAAACCCGCCTCCAGAGACAAGCCGATAGGAGAGCCAGTAACGCCGCAGCAATGGCTGAATACAACCAGAATGCACGCCTACTTGTACAGAACTTCCCAAAGCGCACCTGACCGACACACCCAGGTCAGAACCAAGCCAACCCGTCCCCGCCTGCACCAAAAAAGTAACATCAATTGGGCCCTCCTCATAGCACTAGTATTTCTGGGTCTCCCTACCGTAGCAGCGAACACTGGCTACAAGAAACCCAATAAAGCCCTAATTGATGACACACGACACCTTAACATCCTATTCAAATGGAAAGAGACCCAAGGACACACACATACTACAATACCAATCACCCGAGCATACAAAAAAAAAAAGAGAAGGACCGAGAGCTCTAACCCAGCAACACCCCCGCACTCAGCACTCTACCACCAGCAAATAATATGGTCTTTGGTAACGCTTAGCCTACTACTCTTACACCTACCAGGAGTGGAAGCAGCCGGCACCAATGGGGGATCAACTAGCACCAACACGGCAATGGCAACAGCCATCACGCTTATCTCACTCAACATCAGGAAAAACTGGCGAGAGATCCCCATGCTATGTCAAGCGATGAAAACTAATAACTGGGACATAGCAGCCCTTCAAGAAGTAGGTAGATGGAGCGAAGAATATCCCAGTGAGCTAGAAAGAGCAGCAACCAGCCACGGATTCTCGATTTTCTGGAACCTTAAATCTAAACTGGCAACAGTGGCCCACAGGAGATTTAAAGGGACCCGACAACAACCCTATATAAACACTCACACAAGGATCAAGCCAGGAGGCGGGACTGCATACATAATAAAAGAGGAATTGGTGTGCCGCACCACTATACACAATACCACCAAAACCAACGGAAAAAACATGGCCAGGCTACACCGCCTCTCAATCAGAGGCGCCGGCCAAGACATCAACTTCTACAACATCTATGCACCATCTGGTAATGAAGTAAAAAACAACAAATTCGTCAGCGAACACATCCCCCGCATTATACAAAACACTAGCAGCAAGACCCCATTTGCACTAATCGGAGACTGGAACGCAACACTGTCACCAGGCGAAAAATGGACAAACTATGGTAGGACAAGCCGCCAAAAACAATATAGAGCTATCCGGGACCTTGTCAACACAAAAAGAGTCCTTGACATACATCGCAAAATGAACCCACAATGTAATAAACACCTTCCGACAACTCAAAAAACCCAAAAAAAACGAAACACAGCCACGCATCACCACCACACGCATAGACTACTGCCTGACCAACAAATACATGAGCAGAAGGGTCACACACACAGACATCCAACCAGCACCTATAAATACAGATCACGACCTGATCCACCTTCACCACAGACACTCCCAGACACCAGACCCGCACACCACCTACCCGCCCAGACACCCGACCCACATACAAACTCAACAGAGACAAGGAGAAAGCTGAACTGAAGCACCAACTGGCAGTACTTGCACAACAAAGAAGAGATGCAAGTACAGATCTAACACCCATGAACGTACAGGGCGCCCACAATGAGCTCACAAAAGACATAAACATCGCCCTAGACCAAGTGATACCCAAAACCATAGGCAAAGCACCAGTACCATTCTGGAATGCCGCAGACGCTGAATCCAAGAAATACCGCCGTGACATCACAAAAGCTATCAACGCGCTGGCCCACTCGCTCAGACACAGGAGCGCACCAGACCTAGGAGTGGGCACCCGAATAAGACTCTTGGGAGAAGAAATTACAGTACCCACTGTCTACAGCATCCCACAGATTGAAAAATCAATGACCATGCTTATGGAACGCCGCAAGGCCCTGTCTAAAACAATTAAAAAGAGCCAAAATGAGATGGCCCACAGTAACGCATGCAGGTTTGCAAATAAACTGGTAGAAGCGGGACACTCTAACCACAGGGACTTCTGGAGACTTCTAGGCACCCAAAAACAAGCCCAACAATGTATCAGGGCAGTTAGGACACCACACAATGGCACCGTACAATACCATACCGATGAGGACACAATAAAAAACGAATTTGCCAACTGGTGGGGTAGGCTCTTCACAAGCACACCAGACCAACAAGGACCCGAACCCTGGACAGAACACATCCAACAGATCAGTACCAAACATAACAGCCTTCTCAGCCAAACAATCACTATAGAAGAGGTGAAAAACACAATAAAAGATATGAAAAACACGACGCCTGGAACAGATGGGATACCTGCAGCAGCGCTCAAAGCCCTACCTGATTTGCACATAGAAATACTAGTCCACATATTCAACAGGTGCCTCAGGGGAGAACATATACCTGACAGCTGGAAGGAGGCAGCCATCACCCTCATCTATAAAGAAGGAGACAAGGCACACCCTGGAAACTATAGACCCATCACACTCCTACAAGTCCAGTACAAACTCTACACAAGCATCCTCACAAACAGACTGTACAAAGCCTTCAACAAAACAGTACTCAGCAAGCTCCAGAACGGTTTTAGACCAGGCCACTCCAGCCAAAACTGTATTAGAGCACTTACAGATGCTATAGAGGACAGCCACCAACGCAATAAAGAGATACACCTAGCCTACATAGACCTCAGTAAAGCCTATGACAGCGTTTCACATAATGCCCTACTCAAGGTACTAGCACTGCACGGAGTCAATGACAGCTTCATCAAAGCAATCAAAAATATTTACCTCAACAGCACTGTACAACTGAAGATCAACAACACACTCACAAAAAAAATACCATACTCTAAAGGGGTCCGCCAAGGAGATGGCCTCTCACCCCTACTGTTCATCATCTTCCTCAACCCATTGCTAAAATGGATAGAAGAAGATCGAAGAGCAGGGTACACCTTTGCCAGCCAATTCAGATTGGCCCTACTGGCATACTGTGATGATATAGTGCTCCTAGGGCGAAACAAGGCAGACATAGACAGCACCTTTGAGAAACTCACACTATACTACGACCACCACAACCTCCAGATTAACACCAGCAAGTCAGGCTACACCACAAACGCCCCAGACCAGTCACACAACCTTAAATACCACGACAGCCATATAAG
>JANDJZ010001199.1:0-10373 GCA_027943245.1 Acanthamoeba sp. SK_2022b | reverse complement strand
ACGGGACCAGTCGGCAAACGACCTGATGATCAGTGATAGTCAGCCGCCAGGAACGAACTCACCTTCCGGGTCAGCTCAGACAGATCGGCAACCTCGCACTCCCAAACGATCAGAGCCTGCCAGCCAAGGGCATCCAGAGCCAACACTACCTGACCATCGCGTCGGCTATTGCCCTCCAGCTTGTTCAACCAGAACTGCGCGTTTGACTTTGGCGTATAGGCAAATCTGCATCCAGGATGCCGGTGCCAGAAACAGCCATGGACAAAAATCACTTTCTTCAGGCGCGGAAAAACCAAGTCTGGAGAGCCCGGCAAATCTTTGCGGTGCAGCCGATAACGGAAGCCCATTCCGTGAACCAGTTTTCGAACGATCAGCTCCGGTTTGGTGTTCTTACCCTTGATGCTTGCCATCATCCGAGAGCGCTTTTCGGGAGGAACGATATCCATCAGCACCTCTGCCGACACCACATATCCGAAGATATCGGTGCAAAATCCCTGATGCTGCCGGGCGGCCGTTCCTTGGTCAATTTCGTCATCAGCACCATCCTCGTTGATTCAGTCGAGCTTACCAAACGCCTCCCGAAAACGGAGAATATATATCCGGGTAAAATTCATGCAGCCATGAGCATACATTCAACCTGACCCTCGACGGCGTCCAGGCAAGACTTGTCGACGGCTCCATTACACTCTGACACGACGCAACATTTGGCGCCCGATTGACGAATCGTCAAACCGGGCTGCAGTGCGTGGGATGAACAGGCCTGAGACGCCGTCGCCCTGCGCTCTGTACAGGTGGTCCTGGCGCATGTTCCATATGAGAGATACCGGATGTCCATCCAAACCGAGCTGCGAAAGTCGCAGCCCAGCAAGACCTACGAAAAGCAAAGCACCCCGGCTGCCGACCTGCCCTCCTCGACTGGCAAGAATTTCCGCGCCTCGACATCCGACGACAAGCTGATCTACGACAAGTTGCAGCGCATACAGCACGGCGGAGAGATCCGTTACATGGACATGTTCGCGGGATGTGGCGGCATCTCATTGGGCTTCCTGACTGCCGGCTTCACGCCGGTGGCATCCATCGAGATGGACCCATGGGCCGCAAAGTCACACGGCGCCAACTTCGGCTCGCGCTCTGTCGGAGGTGACAAGGAAGCGCACCACGCCCCGCGCAATGCGGTCACCGAAACTGCAGAAACCGTCTTCGGCGATCTCGACCGCAGGGCGCCACGACCGCCAGATCGATGTCCTCGTCGGCGGCCCCCCCTGTCAGGCGTTCGCTCGCGTGGGTCGGGCCAAGCTCCGTGAACAGGCGCGCCTGCGTGAAGAGGTAGCGGCAGACCAAGCATTCCTCGTAGACGGTCGGGTGAGTTTGTGGGAGCGGTACGTCGCGTTTATCCGTGCGACAAAACCTGTTGCGCTCCTGATGGAGAACGTGCCGGACATCCTCAACCATGGCGGCACCAACGTTGCCGAGCTCGTTTCAAAGAGCCTTGCTGATGAGGGCTACGACGTTGCCTACACGCTGCTGAACTCCGCCTGGTACGGGGTTCCTCAGATGCGGGAGCGGATGATTCTTGTTGGCATCCACCGGTCTGCCGGCATTAAACCCCGGTTTCCGGTGCCGACGCACCACCTCGTTCTGCCCTCCGGCTATACCAGTTCAAAGAACGCCGCACGCCGCGTACTTAAGGCCGAAGGCTCAGCGCACCATCGCTGGATCCCGGACCCGGCACCCGACTCTCCCGCCGCCACCTCTGCATCCGACGCCCTTGCAGATCTCCCGCCACTGTTTGCTAGAGAAATGCTGAGCAGCGGCACAATCCGCCGTGGTGCCAAGGATCCAGCAGAGCCTGTCGAGTACACGACAAAAGACCCGGCAACAGCCTACTCACGTCTGATGCGCGAGTGGAAGGGATTTGCAACCAAGTCGACGACCGGCCACGTCTTCAGATACCTCCCCAGGGACTACAAGATTTTTGCCGAGATCCAGCCGGGCTGGGAGTACCCGCAGGTCCATGCATATGTCGAGCAGAAGATCGCTACTTGGCTGGCCAACCGCAAGAAGCACGGGCTGTCCACCGATCCACGGAACCCAGACGTCAGTTCCTACATAACGGCATGGCGCATCCCTTACGACCCAGGAAAGTTTCCGAACAAGTGGTGGAAGCTCCGCGCCGATGCCCCTGTACGTACGCTGATGGCGCACCTCGGCAAGGACTCCTATTCCCACATTCACTTCGACTCGGAACAGGCACGCACCATCACAGTCCGCGAGGCTGCGCGGCTCCAGTCTTTTCCGGACGGCTTCGTTTTCAAGGGGTCGATGAATCCGGCATTCAAGCAGATCGGCAACGCCGTGCCGCCGCTGTTTGCCTATGCCATTGCTTGTGGAATCCGGGAGTGTCTGGGTGCCCCCGAGACTCCAGATATACGTGTATCCCTGCTGGGCCTGGACCCATCACAGATCAAGACCACCGAGGGAGCGAAGTGAAGTTCACCATCCTCCGACTGCTGAAACCTTCCGAACTCGGCATGTTTCATGAGTACCGCCGTCAGGGGAAGGAACGCGCCAAGCAGCGCGCAATCAACTTCGACTGGAATGTCGTAGACAAAGTCTTTCCCTCTGCCGAAGACCAGGACACCATTGCTATCAACTGCCGACGCCTGGAAGACGAACACACCGTCGTGGAGGTTGCATCCTGGCTGAAGCGCCAGAACCGAAACTGGAGGTTCGAAGGCGACTGCCCGACGAGCCCTTTCTACAGATTTGTGGACCCTGGGGTTCTGTTTGCAATGGTCGTCGACGCCTCGACCACGCCGGCCAGTGCATCGTGGGCTGTCATACCCGCAGACCACCCTGCTTATTCCTCGATTCTCGGCCATGGCGAAAGTGCTCGGCTCGGCAAGTCCGCAATGATCGCGTTGTACGGTGATGAAGGCCTGCACTGCCAGTCCGTGCTTTCGGATCAGTTCCCGCAGCTATTCAAGGAGGGAGAAACAGTGTCCGTTACGCCACAAAAAGAAAACGACAACAATCGCGTCGACGACGACGCCGCACCGGACCCACTTGGCCTTTTCAAGATCCTGGCGCGTGCCGGCCACAGTCTGCCCAGCGCCGTGGCCGATCTGGTGGACAACAGCCTGTCGCATGGCGCGCGAGAGATCGACATCACCTTCCCGAATCCCAATGTGGGTGGCCGGTGGATGTGTATTCGCGACGACGGTACGGGGATGACTCCAGCGGGTCTGCGCGACGCTATGAAGATCGGACACCAGCGTGAATACGACGACGGCGACCTGGGCAAGTTCGGCTACGGGCTGAAGGGCGCGGCTTGGTCTCAGGCCGATCGATTGACGGTGGTGTCGAAAGCCGCAGGAAACGAGACCACGACCCTCACCTGGGACAAGGAACATCTCGCCAAGACGCGCCGCTGGTCGCTCCTGAACGACCCGGCAGCTCCCCAGCATGCCTCGGCAGTAGACATCGGCGACTCGGGTACAGCCGTGCTGCTCACGCAGATGCGCCCCTCAATGGAGCCTTCCAGGGGCAAGGCAGGCTCCCCTTATGCGCAAGAGCTCGCAGCCATCAGGTCACACCTCGAACTTGTCTTCCACCGGTACCTTGAAGGCAAGGCTCGCGGGCGCGAGAAGATCGTCATTCGGCTGAACGGTGACGTCCTGCGCGCCAACAACCCCATGGGGCACCCGCTTACGAAGGAGTACGACCAGCATCGCATCGAGCTACCAGGCTCTGCTTCGGACAAGACGGCGGCTCTCTATGTTCGTGCGTACGTCACGCCAAACGAGGCAGAGTTCGACGAGTACATCAAGGATCTGCCGCCTCTGGAACAACGCGTGGAACGTGACCGCCACACCCTGAATGGCCGTGCTAACGATGCCCAGGGCCTGTACTTCTACCGACTTGACCGCCTCATTAAATGGGGTGGCTGGGAAGATATCTTCGCCAAGGATGAGCACACCAAACTCATTCGTGTCGCAGTCGACTTCGACAGGCTGGCAGACGAGCAGTTGCAGGTAGATATCAGCAAGCAGCTCATACGCCTTCCCTTTGCGATCATCAAGCCTCTCGAAGACCTGATCAAAAGTCCTCGTGCAGCAGCCCGCCTCCGGTACAACAAGAAGGAAAAACCTGCGCCGGCACCGAAAGGAGGCGGCAAGACTGAGTCGCCGACAGGCACGCCAGCGCCAAGCGGCTTCGTACAGCCAACGACAGCAGCGGGAGGCTCCCCAGTGACGGCTCCTGCTCCTGCCCCCGCAGCGAAGAAAGACAGGACTGCAATCCGACTTGTCAGCAGCGGCGACAAGCCATGGCAACGCAAAACCGGATTCAAGGGGGAAGAAGTCGAGGTCTCCCCGCTTATGCCGACGCTGGTGACGCTCGTGCAGCGCATCGACAAGGATGCCGAGGCCAAGACTGCCCTCTCCGAATTCCTTCGCGCACTGGAGTCAGCCGGTGTCCCCGACCAACTGACGGACAAGGCTTGATGCAGGCCCGGCTTCCGTATCCCCTCACACTGAAGCCCAGGCTCGCCCTGTGGACTGACGGAACCGTCTGGACCAACTGGTCCCGACATGAAGCCTGTCTGCGGTCCCAGCCCAAATGGAAACCGCACCAGATTGCTTCGGTCGCGGAAGAGTCATTGCGGATCATCTCAAAGACCACGCCGATCGCTCGGCCAGAATTCCAGTGCCGCGGGCTGGTGGTCGGCTATGTCCAGTCCGGCAAGACAGCCAACTTCACAGCTGTGGCAGCGCGCGCGGCCGATGTCGGTTATCGCCTGATCATCGTTCTTTCCGGCATCCACGATTCGCTGCGGAACCAGACGCAGAAACGCCTGGATCTGGAGCTGACCAGGACTGGCGTCGACTGGATCACGCTGACCGATGAGACTTCAGATTTTCGTGAACCGGAAATAGCTGACGGATTTGCATCGACCGGTACCGTTCTGATTGTCGCCAAGAAAATCACGCCGATCCTGAAGCGGCTTAACCAGTGGTTCGGCAAACTCGAAGGCCGACTCGCCGACGTACCGGTTCTTCTCATCGATGACGAAGCCGATCAGGCTTCCATCAACACGCGCGGAAATCGACGCGACCCCAGCATTGACACGGACGCCGAGCCGGATGACGACACGGCCCCGTCACTAACCAACGCCCTGATTCGCGATATTCTCAGAAAGATTCCACGGGCCACATATATCGCATACACGGCAACGCCATTCGCCAACATCCTCATTGACCCTGACGCCAGTGACCACCAAGTCGGCGAAGACCTGTTCCCCAAGGACTTCGTCGTGCAGCTTCCGCGGCCGGACGGCTACACAGGGACGGAGGAGCTTTTCGGCATCAGTGCGCAGGGTCGAGACATACTGCGCCCCGTAGACCCGGCGGATGTGAAAGCTCTGAAGTCGAAGCAGCGCAAAAGAGGCGAGGCGATCGTTGTCCAAGCTCCGCTGGATCTGCCTCAGTCGCTAGCCGATGCCATTTTGACGTTTGCGCTGGTCGGCGCCGTCAGGTTGCTGCGCGGACAATCGGGCAAGCCGAACACGATGCTGGTGCACGTATCTCAGTTCCAGCAGGACCAGTTGCGCATTGGTGAAGCGATCGAGGAGCAGATCCGAAACTGGTTCCATCATGAGAGTGCCGAACCCGGTGTGCTCAAACAGATGTTCCGGTCAACGCTCGCAGGACTGGGACCGGTCAATCTGCCCTGCAGCGAAGAGGATCTCCTGGAAGAAGCAGTGACAAACCTGGCCCGTCTGGTCGTCGTCGTACTCAACAGCACGACGGGCGACGAACTGGAGTACGAGGCCAAGCCCGGGCGCCAGCTCGTTGCAGTGGGCGGCAATCGGCTGTCGCGCGGTCTGACGCTTGAGGGACTGACGATCTCCTACTTCCTGCGCACCACAACGCTGGCGGACGCGCTGCTTCAGATGGCCCGCTGGTATGGTTTCAGGACAGGCTACGAAGACCTGATCCGCATCTGGACAACCGAGGGCATTGCTCAGTGGTTTGTCGAGCTGGCGCTGGTTGAGGAATCCCTGCGCGACTCCATCACCGCACTGAACAAGGCAAGCCGCAGGCCAGACCAGATGGCCATCCGGATGCGCGCCCATTCAAAGCTCCTGTTAACCAGCAAAAACAAGAGCCGGATGCAGACAGATGATGCACGGTCATGGTCTGGCGAAAACCCGCAGACCATTTTGTTTCCCATGCAGGACAGGGAAATGCTGGAGCGGAACGTTGACTTGGCGTCCGCCCTGCTGCGACAACATCCCCCGACACAGGATGCACACGGCGGCTCCATCGCACACGATGTGCCGCCCGAGGACATCGCACTGTTCCTGCAGCGTTATGAGGGGCACCCGAACAGCATTGCATTCCAGGGAGCCGAAATTGCCAACTGGATCCTGGAACGCGCTGAAAAGGGAGAACTGACGAACTGGACTGTGTTCGTAGCTAACCCACAGCGGGAACGCAAAGTTCTGCTGGGTGGGAGGCCGTTCGGCCTTGTACGACGTTCGTTGCAAACCAACGAATCGATCGGAATCCTTATCGATCCTCGTCACGAGGGTGTTGACCTGCATGGCGGGCCGGAAAACTACCGCGCTGCCTCTGGCTTCAATGCCCGCGCAATGCGTGAAGATCGACCTGCGCAGCAGGGCCTGCTCCTGCTCTACCCCCTCGATCCCGAACCGCTCCGCGCGCCGACACAGGCCGTGCTGGGCCTCGCGCTGTCGCTGCCCCGCACCACGGATGGCGAGCAACGGTTTGTCGTGAACCGTGGGATCCGCCATGGTTGAGATCACACAGGCCCGTTGGGCAAGCCTGCGCGAGCAGCGACTTCCACATGAGGACATCTACGAGCAGGCGGCAGAAGACTTGGAAGCTGCGCTCATCGGAGTGTCAGTCGAAGGACGGCTGCACCTGCTGCTGGCAATCGATGTTGCCCCACAAAACCTGCCGCCGGACCTGCAGAGCCTTCAGGTCCGCATCCTTGAAGGCGGACAGACCTGGCTGGATGTCTCCGCTCGCAGTCACCATGAAGAGCTGCTTACGCTAGTAGCCAACAAGGTCCTCTACGCCATCCGCATCGAGGGCCGCGATCCTGCTATCTCGGTTGAACGGATCATCGACGAGATGCGCGCGGCATTGCGCCCGCTTGCACCTGACCTCAGCACGGCAGAGCAGATCGGTCTTTTCGGAGAACTCTGGGTGCTGTCCAATGTGTTGCTCCCGACCCTCGGCCCGCGCGTCAGCCACCTCTGGAGCGGCCCCGAAAGCGAACGTCATGATTTCGTCGGCCAGGGTGTTCATATCGAAGTAAAAACCACGACACGCTCGGAGCCAAAGCATGAGATCTCCCGCCTCGATCAGTTGAAGGCACCTGCCAACAAACGTCTCCTGTTTGTCAGCGTCATGCTGGAGCGAAGTCTGGGAGGCGACGAAACGCTGGCAGACCGCGTCGATGAAATTCGGGAAAAACTGGAATCCGACGGGCATGCGCTCGACGTCTTCGATTCACGCCTGACTCAGCTCGGCTGGCATGAGGGCTTGCGACAGACCGGAGCCCTCCTCCGGTTCACATTCCGCGATGTTCATGTCTTCGAGGTCGCCGGCAACTTCCCCAGACTCCCCGATGACTACATGCCGCCACCCAGTGTGACCGGTATCAAGTACAGCATCAACGTCGGAAGCCTACCATCGCTCGATGTCTCCGAAGTACGGGAAGTACTTCTGACCGCCTGATCCTCTAAACCGAGTCTGGCGTGAGTCATGGCGGTCGTTCTGTTACCGAACGGTACGGAAACTTTGGACAGGGTCACATCGAAGCACCTAACCACCCGTGATATAACAGTATGTAACAAGCAGAAGCAATCTCTGCTCCAACTCATGAACAAATCGACCGCATAAGGAGGAGAGTGTGGCCAAGCTCCGTCCAAGGGCAAGAATTGTCAGAACAATTGGCGATCAGCTCATCAGCGGCCCAGAAGCTGCGCTGATCGAGCTGGTGAAGAATGCGTATGACGCTGATTCAGCTGCGGTCAGGATTTCCATCACTCCGCCTCGCTCGATCCAGAGTGGCAGAGAACCCGGAAAGATCGTTGTCGCAGACACGGGGCATGGAATGTCGGCACAGGACTTGATTGGCAAGTGGTTTGAACCAGCAACGACCGACAAGCTGGAACGGCAAACCAGCCCGGGAAAGCGAAGGCTTCTGGGTGCCAAAGGTGTCGGAAGATTTGCGACCGCCCGACTCGGCAGACTTCTTCACCTCAAATGCGCAAGCAAGAAGCCGGGCAAGTTGCTTGAGGTCAGCGAGATCTCCATCGACTGGCGCGACTTCGAGACGAGCGAATACCTCGATGAGGTCGACATAGAGGTGACAACGAGAACAGGGTTTCGAGGAGAGGTGCCCGGAGTAACACTGGAGATATCCGAACTCAGAGACCCATGGACCAAGGAGCAACTCGAGTTACTCATTCGCGAGCTCAGGCGCTTAGCCTCACCTCAGAATGCAAAGGAAAGTGGCTTCAAGATATTTCTTGATCTGACCGGATTTACTGTGTCGGGGCATGGATTTGATGGTCAATCATTAATCTCGGGCATCTTTGGTTCAGCAGAATCAGACGTTGAAGGAAACGGCGCCAATGACGCGACCGAGATTCGCCCTTTCTCCCTTGGCAACGTTTTCCACTATCGTGTGGAAGGTTCATTTAATAGCGCGGGAGCGTTTTCCGGAAGATTCGTCAATCAACGTGCCGACGGTCAGACTCAGGCACTGACTGTACCCGCTCCCGACATCGCCAGCAGCGAAGAGCTCTGCGGTCCTGTTCATCTCACGTTGAACATATATGACCGAGAAGGCGACGCGGTCGTCGACCTTTTCAAGAAACTGGGACTGTCCTCCATCGGACGGGTTGATGCCCGCAAAGTGCTGGACGAGAATATCGGCGTCGGCATCTATAGGAATGGTTTTCGCATCAGGCCATATGGCGATGCGGAGTCCGACTGGCTCGAACTGGAAAGCAAGCGCGTTCAAAATCCCTCGCAAAAATTGGGGTTGAATCAACTGTGGGGCATCGTCAGGATTGCCGACGAGGATCTGTCTGGCCTGATCGAACGAAGCAGTCGCGAAGGCCTTGAGCACAACGGCTCCTTTATACGACTCAAGCGCCAGATCGCCGATGTCATGACTCGCGTGGAAGCGCTGCGTGTTGATTTCCGAGAGATGGTAGGTATCAGTCGCAAGCAGGAAGGCGATACCGGAGGGCTTCGCACCGTTGCACGCAGGCAACGGCTAAGGCCATCGCTTCGCTGCCGCCACGCTATCGGGACAAGATTCAGAAAGCTCTCCGGCAGGAGAGCGTTGCTCTCAATAACTCCCTTGACGACCTGGAGGCCTACCAACACAAGTTGGCGGCTCAATCCAGTCTGGGGCTTGTTGTCTCCCAGGTGCTCCATGATGGCCGCCGATTTCTCGGCGACATCAATACCCGTTCGAAGGGCTTGGCTGACGGAGCACCAAGGTTGCTTGAGCAAAGCAAATTTGGGGAGCACTTCCGGGAGTCTTTCGAAAAGAACGCGCGCTCGATTCACGAGTCCGCCGGAAATCTCACCAAGCTCTTCCGAGCACTGGATCCACTGGCGAGCCGCAAGCGCGGCCGTCCAAAAGTACTCGATCCGATGGTCGTCGTGGATCGCTGTCTCTCTCTATTCGCGGATGCAATCACCGCAAATGGCATAAGCGTCAGCCAATTTTCTCAGGACGGGCTTCCAAAGGTCACCGTGTACGAGGCCGACCTCATGGCTGCGGTACTCAATATTGTTGACAACGCGGTGCATTGGCTTGGCACCAGTCCACACAAACCCCGCGAGCTTAAAGTAACTACAACCTACTCGAAGAAATGGGTTCGTATCGCACTGTCGAACAATGGTCCAGGGATAGACGAGCTTCTCGCAAAGAGCCTGTTCAAGCCAGGATTCACATTGAAACCAGAAGGCTCCGGCTTGGGTCTCGCCATTGCGCGAGAGGCGATGCAGGCCAGTAAGGGAAAGGTTGTTCATGACCCGGAGGCCGAACAGACAACCTTCGTCATAGAAATTCAGAGAAGCTGACAACCGAACGAGGAGAAGAAGATGGCCGTACCCTATTTGCAGGTTCTTCTTGTAGAGGACCAAGACAGCAATATCGAGGCGTGGAAGGACAAGGCTGCCTTCCACAATGCGGACGCAGAGGCCAAGGGATTCTCGGTCGAAACGACCGTTGCAAAATCTGTCGCCGAGGCCCAGGCAGTCCTCCAAACGAACAAGCTGGATGCAATCGTCGTCGATCTTCGGCTGCAAACAGTC
>JANDJZ010001197.1:0-10020 GCA_027943245.1 Acanthamoeba sp. SK_2022b | reverse complement strand
ACCATGGCCTCGACCACGGCACCGGCATCTTCGGGCGCATTGGTCACGAAGTTGACCACGCCGGGCGGCAGGCCGCCTTCCTGCAGGGCCTCGATGATCAGGCCGTGCGTGGCGGGGCACAGCTCCGAGCCCTTGAGCACCACGGTGTTGCCGCAGGCCAGCGGCGTGGCAATGGCGCGCACGGCCAGGATGACGGGCGCATTCCAGGGCGCAATGCCCAGCACCACGCCGGCGGGCTGGCGCACGGCCATGGCCAGGCTGCCGGGCACGTCAGAGGGAATGATCTGGCCGTTGATCTGGGTGGTCAGCGATGCGGCCTCCAGGAACATGTTGGCGGCCAGGTGCACGTTGAAGCCGGCCCAGATGCCCGAGGCGCCGGTCTCGGCGGCCATGGCGGCGGCAAAGGCCTCGGTCTTGGCCTCCAGCGCCTGCGATGCCTTCATCAGCATCTGGCGGCGTTCGGTCGGGCCCAGTGCGGCCCAGGCGGGGAAGGCCTTTTGCGCGGCCTCGACGGCGCGCACGGCATCTTCGCGCGTGGCGGCCGGGGCGCGCGTGGCCACCGATCCGTCCAGCGGATTGCGGCGCTCGAAGGTGGCGCCATTGCCGGCCTGTGCGGCCTGGCCTGCGATGAGCATGGTTTGTTCGATCATGACTGTCTCCTTGGTATGCGGTTGTGGCCTGGACGTTGGCGCTGCCGGGCGTGCCGGTCATCGTAGAAGCAGGCGATGGCGCAGGCAGCCCGCTGCGCGCACAAAGCGCATGACGGATCGTGCACAGGCTCCGGGGTTTACCCTTGTCCTGGCTGTCCGCGGGGAAAGCCATGGGGCGCGACAGGCCTGCACTTTCCCATAATCACGTCCATGGCCGCACACAGATCCTTCACCCGTGCGGCGATCAGGAGAGACCGCACATGATCGATGCCATGGTGTTGAGCACCGACGGACTGCCGCCCGGCGAGACGGCGTCGGCCTGGCATGCCTGGATGTCGAGCCTGTTTGCGGGCCTGGATACCGATGTCTATGGCGAACGCCTGTTCGAAGGCCATGTGCGCGTGGCCAATGCCGGCGATGTGGTGCTGACCCGGCTGGAGGCGGGCCGCCACCGCGTCATGCGTAGCATGCAGGGCCTGCGCGCCCATGAGTCCCCCTATCTGAAGATCGTCGCGCCCTGGGAGGGCGTGGCCAGCGTGCGCCAGCACAACCGCGAGGCCAGCGTGCGCAAGGGCAGCTGGGTCATCTATGACACGGCGCAGGAGTACGAGGTGGCCAATCCCGAATGGTCGGAGCACCTCATCGTGATGCTGCCGCGCCAGGCCATCGTGGAACGGGGCATCCGGCTGGAAGGGCTGATGGGGCGCAATGTGGGCGGCAGCTCGGGCATCGCCCGCATCGCGCTGGAGACCATGCGCAGCACCTACCAGGAGCTGCCCGGCATGGCACCGCACCTGGCGCGCCGCGCGGGCGAGCTGCTGGTGGACATGGTCCATCTTTCGCTGCAGGAGCTGGCCGGGCAGGGCACGGCAGGCACCCAGCAACTGGCGCTGCAGGACCGCATACGCGCCCATGTGGTGGCCCATCTGCGCGATCCGGGCCTGTCGGTGGAGTCCGTGGCCGCCGCGCTCAACTGCAGCAAGCGCCATTTGCACAACGCCTTTGCGGACAGCCAGACCAGCCTGGGCGCCTTCATTCAGCACAGCCGGCTGGAGCTGTGCATGCGCGAGCTGCTGCTGCCCGAGCACGCGCAGCGCACCATCACCGAAGTCGCCATGGACTGCGGCTTTGGCAGCAGCGCGCATTTCAGCCGGGCCTTCAAGGCCTATACGGGCCTGGCGCCCTCGGATTTCAGGGCCATGCGCAAGGCTGCGGGCTGAGCGTCATCCGGCCATTTCGGGCCGGCTTGCGCTGGCGCCAGGACAGGGCAATGGCCGCATAGGACAATGCCGCCCTGTCTTTCTGCTCATTTCGGACCATTCCATGGACACCAACATCCCGCTTGCCCTGCTGGGCGGGCTTACCGCTTCCCAATTCATGCGCCGCCACTGGCACAAGAAGCCCTTGCTGGTGCGCCAGGCGATCCCGGGCTTCAAGCCCCTGATTCCGCGCGCCAGGCTGCTGGCCATGGCAGGCGAGGACGGGGTGGAATCGCGCCTGATCCAGCAGCACGACGGCGGCCGCTGGAAGCTCAGCCACGGCCCGCTGTCGCGCCGCAGCCTGCCTTCGCTGCAAAAGCCCGGCTGGACCGTGCTTGTGCAGGGCGTGGACCTGCACGACGACGGCGTGCACCAGTTGATGCAGCAGTTCCGCTTCGTGCCCGAGGCGCGGCTGGACGACCTGATGATCAGCTTTGCCACCGACCAGGGCGGCGTCGGCCCGCATTTCGACAGCTACGACGTCTTCCTGCTGCAGGCCCATGGCCGCCGGCGCTGGCGCATCGGCCGCCAGAAGGACCTGTCGCTGCAGCCCGATGTGCCGCTGAAGGTGCTCTCGCATTTCGAGCCGGAAGAGGAATTCGTGCTCGAGCCCGGCGACATGCTCTACCTGCCCCCGAAGTGGGCCCATGACGGCATCGCCGAAGGCGAGTGCATGACGTACTCCATCGGCTTTCGCTCGCCCGCGCGCGACGAGCTGGCCCGCGAGCTGCTGCTGCGCATGTCCGACGAGCCCGATGAGCCCGAAGTGCCGGTCGTCTACCGCGATCCCGACCAGCCGGCCGTCGAGGCCCCGGGCGAGATTCCCGCCAGCCTGCACGATTTCGCCCGCAAGTCGCTGGAACGCGCGCTGGCCGAGCCGCTGGCGCTGGAGCGCGCTCTGGGCGAGTACATGACCGAGCCCAAGGCCAATGTGTGGTTCGAGCATGGCGAGGAAAACGGCATGTTCGAGAGCGTGGTCCTGGACCGCCGCACCCGCATGATGTATGACGCCAGGCACATCTTCATCAACGGAGAAAGCTATCTGGCCGGTGGCCGCGATGCCACGCTGATGCGCAAGCTGGCCGACACGCGCGCGCTGTCGCGCACCGATCTGGCCAAGGCCAGCGACGATGCGCTGGAGCTGCTGTCCTCGTGGTTTGACGCAGGCTGGGTGCGTGGCGGCAAGCTGTCCTGAACCGGGTAGACGCTGCGCCACAGGCATGCTAAGTTCGGGCATTCACTGTTGACAGCGTGCTGCTGAACAAGGGCGGACTTCGTTAGATTTGTAAAGAATTGTCTTGAGTCCGTCAGTAAATTGACAGCCACCTGCTTTTGTTACACAGTGCATGTCAAGGCAGTCAATCCACTGCCCTATCCGGACTTTGCAAGAGGATTTGTGCGGAATTGTTCTGAGGCTGTCAGTTTCGGTCAGCTTCTGGAAAACCTCCCTATAATCTGACGCGAGTCGAATGAATGTTTTGACGCGGCTTGGCCGTAGCGCTCCGGTTGCCTGCATCCGGTGTCGCAATGGCGGGGCCCTCCTGTTTACTGTCTTCTTACCTACTCTCTAGGAAACTGTGATGAAGAACTCTCTGATCCTGGCTACCGTGATCGCTGCTGCAGCTCTGGCCGCTTGCGGCAAGAAGGAAGAGGCTCCGGCCCCCGCTCCCGCTCCTGCTGTTGAAGCTCCCGCACCGGCAGCTCCCGCTCCCGCAGAAGCCGCTCCTGCTGCTCCCGCCGCCGACGCAGCTGCTCCCGCAGCGCCCGCCGCTGACGCAGCTGCACCTGCCGCTCCCGCTGCTGACGCTGCTGCTGCAGACGCCGCCAAGGCTGCTGCCGACGCTGCCGCCAAGGAAGCCACCAAGCAGTAATCCGGCCTTCGCCGGTGGCACAGGCTTAGGCTTGTGCTGCGAAAAAACCGCATCCTTCGGGCTGCGGTTTTTTTTCGTCCACCAGGGCCTTCCTGGCCTGCATATCCATGGTCTATGCACGACGGCCCGGATGCAAAAAAGCCACCGGCAAGTGAATGCGCGGTGGCTGCAGGCGAGGGCGGCGGCTGCCGCCTCAATCCCGACGTGAGGATCGCCTACTTCATGTCGTCGGTGATGACGCGCACGATGCGCTGGGCATTGGCCGAGGTCTCTGGCTGGCCCTGGGTGTTGAGCACGGTGACCGTGGACTTGTCGCCCTCGCTGCGCACCTGGATCTGGTACTTGACCGGCGCGGCCGCGTCGGGCGAGCGGCTGAACAGCTTGCTGAAGAATCCCTTGGGCTCGACCTTGGCATCGGGCGCCACATAGCGCACGAAGTAGATGCCGCGGCTGCGGTCGCGGTCTTCCACGGTGAAGCCCGTGCGGTCCAGGGCCACGCCGACACGGCGCCATGCGCGGTCAAAGCCTTCGTCGATCTGCAGCACGGGCTGTCCGTTGGCGGATTCCATGCGCACGCTGCCGGTGGCGGCTGCCGTGGTGGTGTTGGCCTTGGCCACGGCGTCGGCCTGCTCCTGGCTCACGCCGAGCTTGACCATCAGGCGGCGCAGGAATTCGGTTTCCAGTTCCGGATCGGAGGGGCGCGGCTGCCAGATGGTCTGGTCCTTCTGGGCGCTGGTGTACACCTCCTGCATGCCGCGGTGCGTGATGTAGACCTCGGTGGAGCCGTCGGCCGAGCGCTCCAGGCGGGTGCGGAACCTGTCGCGCTCGCTGGTGGAGTACAGGCCGTCGAAGACCTTGCCCAGCGTCTTGCGGATCACGTCCTGCGGGATCTTGGCGCGGTTCTCGGCCCAATCGGTTTCGATGATGCCGAGCTGGCGGTCTTCGGTGGTGAAGATGAAGCCGTTTTCCAGCCAGAAGTCGCGCACGGGCTCCCACAGCTGGTCGGCCGGACGCTTGATCACCAGCCAGCGCTGCTCGCCATTGCGCTCGATGCGCACATCGCCCAGGGCGGCGGTGGCCGTTCGGCCCTCTGCCGGCTTTTGCGCCTTGGAGTTGGCTTCCATGGCGGCGGCGGAGACCACGCCGCCGGGCACGGCGTAGCGGGAGTCCGTGGACAGCTGTGTCAGGTCTGGCGGGACTTCCAGGGTGGGCGCCTGCTGCTTGCCGGCGCTCTTGTAGTCGATCTTGCTCTCTTGGAACGTGGTCGTGCAGGCTGTCAGGCCGATGGCCAGGCTCAGCAGGCTCAGACGTGCAATGGGCTGTTTCACGCGAATATCCTTGGTGCGTTCGGTCGGTGGGGCGGGGCGCCTCACAGCAGGCCAGCGGAGCTCAGGGCGGCTTCCACGGTGGCTTCCAGATTCTTGCTCAGGGGTGTCATCGGCAGGCGCATGGCCGGGCCGCAAAGGCCCAGGCGGGCTGCGGCCCACTTGACGGGAATGGGGTTGGCCTCGACGAAGAGGTTCTTGTGCACAGGCATCAGGCGCATCTGGATGTCCATGGCGGTGCGCACGTCGCCGGCCAGGGCCGCCTTGCACAGATCGCTCATCAGGCGCGGCGCCACGTTGGCCGTGACGCTGATGTTGCCGTGGCCGCCGCACAGCATCAGTGCCACAGCGGTCGGATCATCGCCGGAGTACACGCCGAAGCCTTCGGGCACTTCACGGATCAGCCACTGGGCGCGTTCGATGTTGCCCGTGGCTTCCTTGATGCCGATGATGGCGGGGATCTGCGCCAGGCGCAGCACGGTGTCGTGCTGCATGTCGGCCACCGAGCGGCCGGGCACGTTGTAGAGCACCACAGGCAGGTCGCCCACCGCTTCGGCAATGGCCTTGAAATGCTGGTACTGGCCTTCCTGCGTGGGCTTGTTGTAGTAGGGCACGACCTGCAGCTGGCTGTCGGCACCGACCTTCTTGGCGTAGCGGGCCAGCTCGATGGCCTCGTGCGTGCTGTTGGCGCCGCAGCCGGCCATCACGGGAACGCGGCCCGCAGCCTGCTCGACAGACACGCGGATGATTTCGCAGTGTTCCTCCACGTTGACGGTGGGGGATTCGCCTGTCGTTCCCACCACGCCGATGCAGTCCGTGCCCTCGGCCACATGCCAGTCGATGAGTTTTCGCAGCGCCGGGTAGTCAACACTACCGTCCTCGTGCATGGGCGTGATGAGGGCAACGATGCTGCCAGTGAGAGCGACGGAGGAGGATGTCATGTCCGCAAGAAAAAACGGGAAAGGATCATTCTAACGAGTGTCGGAGGCAGGCCCAAGGCGGTCGCCTGTAGGGATTCAGGCGATTGCAGCCCCCGACGCCTTCTGATGCGCCAGCATGGCCACGGGTTCCCGGCCTGTTGCATCGGGGCGCAGTGCCGCGATGCGCTGGACCATGCGATCGGGCTCGCCCAGCTGGCCGTGCTCGTAGGCCACGATGTGCCAGCCCGCGCAGGCCTGCAGCAGCTCGCCGGGCGCCAGCAGGAAATCGGGCCGGGAAGGCTTGCCGAAGGCCTCGTTGCCCTGGGCAAAGGTTTCGTACAGCAGCACGCCGCCGGGTGCCACGCTGCCCAGCAGCGCCGGCCACAGCGGGCGCCACAGATAGTGGGTCACGACCACGGCGCCGAACTGCCTGCCGGGCAGGGGCCAGGGGCCGTTTTCAATGTCGGCGCACAGCAGCTCGCCCACGCCCTGCAGGCCGGCCAGGGCCTGGGCGTCGCGGTCCACGCCCGTCACTGCATGGCCGCGTGCATGGAACCAGCGCATGTGGCGGCCAGGGCCGCAGGCCACGTCGAGCACGGTGGCCTCGGGTGCCAGAAGATGCGACCAGCGTTGGATCCAGGGCGAAGGCGGCGTGGCTGCGTGCATGTGAAATTTCGGAAATGAATTGAAAGCGGCCGCCATTGTGCCGCCAGGCCTTTGCCGCGCTTCAAATTCAGAAGCAGGCCCAGAGCTGGTCGGCCATGCCCAGCATGAACTCGGGCTGCAGATAGAGCATGAAGACCAGGCCCAGCACCAGCAGCACGGCGGCCCACAGCGCCAGCCTGCGCAGCAGCTGTGGGCGGGGCGTGGTGGCTGTCGTCATGTCAGGCCGCCGCCTGCGCCGCACGCGGCCTTGCCACCGGGGCTTCGCGTATCGGCAGGTTCAGCAGGCCGGCGGCCACGCCCAGGCCGATGGCCAAGTACCAGACCACCTGGTAGCTGCCGGTGTGGTCATACAGATAGCCGCCCAGCCAGACACCCAGAAAGCTGCCGACCTGGTGGCTGAAGAACACCATGCCGCTCAACATGGACAGATGCTGCACGCCGAAGATCTGGGCCACGGTGGCATTGGTCAGCGGCACGGTGGACAGCCACAGCAGTCCCATGGCGGCCGAGAAGATGTAGACCGACCAGGGCGTCAGCGGCGCGAGCAGGAAGAGCACGATCACCACCGAGCGCGTGAAGTAGATGGTGGACAGCAGGTAGCGCTTGGGCAGACGCTGGCCCAGGTTGCCGGCCACGTAGGTGCCGACGATGTTGAACAGCCCCACCAGCGCCAGCGAGATGCTGGCCACCTGCGGTGCCAGGCCGTAGTCCTTGAGGTAGCTGGGCATGTGCACGCCGATGAACATCACCTGGAAGCCGCAGACGAAGTAGCCAGCCGTCAGCAGCACGAAGCTGGGTGTGCGCAGGGCCTCGGCCACGGCCTGGGCTGCGCTCTGGTCGCGCACGGGCCGGGTATTGCCGGCCGTGAAGCCCGGCTCGCGCAGGCCGAAGGCCAGCGGAATGATCATCAGGGCGCACAGCGACAGCAGCAGCAGGGCGTTGGACCAGCCGAAGTTCGAGATCAGGCTGCCTTCCACGGGCACCATGAAGAACTGGCCGAAGGAGCCCGCCGCCGCCGTCACGCCCATGGCCCAGCTGCGCCGCGCCACGGGAATCTGGCGGCCCAGCACGCCGTAGATCACGGCATAGGTGGTGCCGGCCTGGGCTGCGCCTATCACCACGCCGGCCGTCAGGGCGAACCAGGTTGTCGTGGGCGCCATGGCCATGCCGGCCAGGCCCAGCGCATACAGCAGCGCGCCCACCAGGAGCACGCGGAAGGCGCCGAAGCGGTCGGCCAGCATGCCGCCGAAGATGCCGAGCACGCCCCAGGACAGGTTCTGGATGGCAATGGCCAGCGCGAAGGACTCGCGCGTCCAGCCCATCTCCTGGGTGATAGGCTGCAGCCACAGGCCGAAGCCGTGCCGGATTCCCATGGACAGCGTCACGACTGCGCCCCCGCACAGCAGTATCTGCACCATGGACATGGGTTGGTTGTTTTTGTGCATGCGGCAAACTTTAGCGAAACTCCGGGTTTTGCGCTGCGACGCATGGGTCGCCCATGCGCCAGCGCGGCACTTCGTAGCCCTTGGCGGCACTGGCCTTTTCGGGATAGTCAATGTCAATGACTGTGAATGTATCCAGCACTGAGCCGGGCCGCGCACTACAATCCGCCCCCATGGCAGTCAAACCATCTCCCACTTCCGCCAGCGAATACTCCGAAGGCTCGATACGCGTGCTCAAGGGCCTGGAGCCCGTCAAGCAGCGTCCCGGCATGTACACACGCACCGACAACCCCCTGCATGTGCTGCAGGAGGTGATCGACAACGCGGCCGACGAGGCGCTGGCCGGCTTCGGCAAGAAAATCCGCTTCACCCTGCATTCCGACGGCTCCTACAGCGTCGAGGACGACGGCCGGGGCATCCCCTTCGGCATGCACCCCGAGGAAAAGGCGCCCGTGGTGGAGCTGGTCTTCACCCGCCTGCATGCGGGCGGCAAGTTCGACAAGGGCAAGGGCGGCGCCTACAGCTTCTCGGGCGGCCTGCATGGCGTGGGCGTCTCGGTCACGAATGCGCTGGCCACGCGCCTTGAGGCCTGCATCCACCGCGAGGGCAAGGTGGCCACCATCGCCTTCTCGGGCGGCGACGTGGTCGAGCCCCTGCAATCGCGGCCGCTGGCCGCGGGCGAACGCAAGCAGGGCACGACCGTGCGCGTGTGGCCCGATGCCCGCTACTTCGAATCCTCCCAGCTGCCCATGGGCGAGCTGATGCATCTGCTGCGCAGCAAGGCCGTGCTCATGCCCGGCGTGTCGGTGACCCTGGTCAACGAGAAGACGCGCGACACCCAGACCTGGCAGTTCAAGGGCGGCCTGCGCGACTATCTGCAGCAAAGCCTGCATGGCGAGGCCGTCATCCCCCTGTTCGAAGGCGAGGGCTTTGCCGACCGCAACCACGACAGCTTTGCCGAAGGCGAGGGCGCCGCCTGGTGCGTGGCCTTCACCGAGGATGGCGCGCCGCTGCGCGAAAGCTATGTCAACCTGATCCCCACCACGGCCGGCGGCACGCACGACAGCGGCCTGCGCGACGGCCTGTTCCAGGCGGTCAAGGCCTTCATCGAGATGCATTCGCTGCTGCCCAAGGGCGTCAAGCTCATGCCTGACGACGTCTTCGCGCGCGCCAGCTACGTGCTCAATGCCAAGGTGCTGGACCCGCAGTTCCAGGGCCAGATCAAGGAGCGCCTGAACTCGCGCGATGCCGTGCGCCTGGTCAGCGGCTACGTTCGCCCTGCGCTGGAGCTGTGGCTCAACGAGCATGTGGAATGGGGCCGCAAGCTGGCCGAGATCGCCATCAAGGCCGCCCAGACCCGCCAGAAGGCGGGCCAGAAGGTCGAAAAGCGCAAGGGCTCGGGCGTGGCCGTGCTGCCCGGCAAGCTCACCGATTGCGAAAGCCGCGACCTGAGCCTGAACGAGGTCTTCCTGGTCGAGGGCGACTCGGCCGGCGGCAGCGCCAAGATGGGACGCGACAAGGAAACCCAGGCCGTGCTGCCCCTGCGCGGCAAGGTGCTCAACACCTGGGAAGTCGACCGTGACCGCCTGTTCGCCAACAACGAGATCCACGACATCTCGGTGGCCATCGGCGTGGACCCGCATGGCCCCCATGACACGCCCGACCTGTCCGGCCTGCGCTACGGCAAGATCTGCATTCTTTCGGATGCCGACGTGGACGGCTCGCACATCCAGGTGCTGCTGCTCACGCTGTTCTTCCGCCACTTCCCCAAGCTCATCGAGGCCGGCCACATCCATGTGGCGCTGCCGCCGCTGTTCCGCGTCGATGTGCCTGCGCGCGGCAAGAAGCCTGCAGCCAAGATGTACGCGCTGGACGAGGGCGAGCTGA
>JANDJZ010001194.1:0-10603 GCA_027943245.1 Acanthamoeba sp. SK_2022b | reverse complement strand
CATGCCTATCTCCAAAAGGAAATCATCAGGTGCGCCACAACACCAAATCTGCATTGCAAGGGCACCTCATCAGCTGCAGGTTGATGGCACAAGAGGTATCTACTAACTGATGTGGTGTTGTGATGTTGTGAGGTGATTGTGTGGTGTTGTGGAGATGTGGGGATGTGTGTGGTGTGGTGGTGTTGTTGTGTTGTTGTGGTGATGATGTTGTGGTAGTGATGTATAGCTGGTGTAGGGTGTGTGTGTGTGTGTGTGTGTGTGTGTGTGTGTGTGTGTGTGTGTGTGTGTGTGTGTGTGTGTGTGTGTGTGTGTGTGTGTGTGTGTGTGTGTGTGTGTGTGTGTGTGTGTGTGTGTGTGTGTGTGTGTGTGTGTGTGTGTGTGTGTGTGTGTGTGTGTGTGTGTGTGTGTGTGTGTGTGTGTGTGTGTGTGTGTGTGTGTGTGTGTGTGTGTGTGTGTGTGTGTGCGTGCGTGCATAGCCCTCCTACAAGATCAAACATCATTCCCCAAATGGAACCGCACTGCGCAACTCACACTACATGAGCACAGTTGCACCAAGTATATTACCAACAACTACACCTCCATTGTTCAAGCCGTCGACAATTTTGACTCAGCACACACAGCTGAACTCTTCAATTCACTCAGTATCCACCCCCCTTGTCATCAATCATCTCAGAATCTACATTGGGTGAAGTCATCCATGGCCAAGGCCAAGATCCTACAAACCATGGACATGCAGATCGCCACCCTCACCAAGGATCCCAACTACCTGAAGACTGCTTGTGAGATTTGCAAGGGTCGCCAGAAGACCTTTGTATTCCTCTGCAGCACCATGGCGCCTGAACTCCTTGAGGATATCATGGGCAATGAGCGATGGCTGCCCGCTCGCCCTCTGAACCGCCATAAACCACCGCTACAGCATCAACGACGTCACACGCCAGAACGCCCGTCGGGACCTGGGAAAACCTGACATCCATCTCGTCCACCCAGGTGACTCTGTGCGCTCCATCTGGGCGCGCAGTGAAGCACTAGTTGCCGTCCTCACTACGGACACCAATGGGCACAAGATGGAACGCAGTTGACTTGTCATCCTGTCCACTGCACTCAGGGCAATAAACCCTGCCTACCAGCACACTCGCACCCCTCCATCGTACTCACTGCCATGACCGACAACGTTGTCTTTGACAAATGCAGCTCCTCCCCGCCTACCCCCAAGGCAACGCCCTCGCACCTCATCCACCTTCCCCTCCTGGATGACAACAACGATCACACACCCATATGCCAGCCTGGCACCGGCTTAAAAATCGAAGTCAGCACTGCGACGTGGCCTGCCACGACCATCCCATCGTCTGACCCTGTTGCTCCTCCATCGTTTGCACCACTCAATGAAGCCATCATCCTGCTGGTGCCTGCCCAACCACCATTGGGTGCCACTGCCGGGACTGGCACCGCCAGGATCGACGACCCTCGCAGGTCTACAGTCCTCATCAGCAAGCAACTGGAGCGAGCAGCTGCAGACAGCGCCAGGCACGGTGGACCTGTGGTCAGCACCATCAGGTCAGGACGCAGTGTCAGGAGGCCTCCTCACCTTGATGAGACGTCTGTACCCACGCGGCGAGATGCACCATGGCCTGCGATCACACACACCTGCCCACTGCCCTCCATCTACACAAGATGGACGTTGAGCTGGCACAGCACACCACGTTTGTCCCATGAACGTTTCAGGAAGTTCAGCAATCTGCAAATCGTGAGATGTGGCTTACAGCCATGTGGGAGGAGTACAACGCCCTTGTCCGCAACAACATCTTCGATCTTGTCCCACTACACCTGCTGGGTGCTGCGGATCAAGTTGCCAGGAGTATACAAGGCGCCCTTTGTCGCACAAGGCTTCTCACAGAAGCCAGGGATAGACTTTGACGACACCTACGCCCCTGTTCTACGCCTCAAGAATCTTTTCTGCTCCTTGCCTACACCATAATGAACAGCTACATTGTCCATTGATATCCATGGATATCAACAACGCCTTTCTTCAGGCAGACCTCCATGAGGAGGTTTACATTACACAGCTGGATGGGTTTGAGGACCTCAGCAAGCACAATCACGTATTCCATCTGAAGCAAGCCCTGTCTGGACTCAAGCAAGCCCTGCTTGCCTGGAATCACACGCTCAACACCTTCCTCACCAGCATCGGCTTCACGAATATCCCTGTCTGTATGTGCTACACAATCATCAGAACAGCAACAATGATGACCCCAATGGCAAGCACAATCCTGAACTTCACTGTGTCATTGTGCAGCAATCTCTCAATGGAAAGCCGCTCATGATCCTCTCGGTCTACGTCAATGATCTACTCATTGGTGGCTCACTCCATGGAGAAGCTACAACAGTGTTTTCACATCAAGGACTTTGGTCGTCTCACATCCATCCTTGGCATCAAGGTACACCATAACGCTGACGCCAACACCATCAAAAACTCAGTCAGCCCCTGATGATTCTCAATCTGGCAGCTGAATTTGGACTAGTGAGCTGCAATTCTCTCTCCTGCCCTCTCCCAGCAGGAACCAACCTCCCCATTGTCACTCATACATCAGCCAAGCACAGCACTCTCAAGTATTGATGTCTCACTGGCGCAATACTCTACATTGTGTCTCACTGGAATTGCTACCTGTCCCGACGTTCTGCACGCTGTCATATACCTCTCACGCTTTGCACACACATACAATAGTCACCACTACAAAGCTGCATGACACATTCTACACTACCTTCACAGCACACACACAAGTCATCACATACTCGTGCCAAGGTGACAGCATTCCATACATTTACTGTGACTCAAGCCATGCCACAGATCTGCTCACCATGAAGTCATACATGGGCATCATCTCAATGTGGGCAGGTGGACCCATCTCATGGTGGGCGCGTCTTCAAAAGACCGTCGCCCTGTCCACAACTGAGGCTGAACTCATCGCCATCACTGATGCTGCCGAACAAGCTCTCTACCTACGTCGTCTCTTACCCAATCTTGGACTCTTGGTCAATCACCCATCAAAATCTACAACGACAATTGGTCTAGCATCATTCACAAGCCAGTCGTCGCCAAGCAACCCAAGCACATTGCAATTAAACACGCATTTGTCCACAACCACATAGATCTGATCATAAGTCACATTCACCACCCACAACACCACCACCTGACCACCACCACCTGACCACCACCACCATATCACTACCACAACATCACCACAATCACTGGTGGCAGCTGTTGCAAGGAGCATGTGTTGTGGTGATGGTGTGATGTTGTGATGGTGTGGTGTTGTGATGACGTTGTGGTGATGGTGTTGTGGTGGTGTTGTGATGGTGGTGTAGTGGGGTGATGAAGTGATGTTGTGGTAGTTGTGGTGTGGTGCTGTGTTGTAGTTGTTTGGTGTTGTGATGTGGTGTTGTGGTGGTGTTGTGGTGATGTTGTGTTGGTGGTGATGTTGTGGTGATGTTGTGTTGGTGGTGGTGTTGTGGTGATGTTGTGTTGGTGGTGGTGTTGTGATATAGGGTGTGGTGAAGTTGTGGTGGTACTGATGTGGTGGTGTGGTGATGTGGTGGTGATGGTGTTGTGGTGTTGAGGTGCTGGTGGTGGTGCTGTGGTGCTGTGGTGATATTGTGGTGGTGTTGGTGATGTTGTGGTGGTGTGGTTGTTGTAGTGTTGTGGTGGTGTTGTGGTGATGTTGTGGTGATGTTGTGGTGCTGATGTGTTGTGGTGTTGTGGTGGTGGTCAAATGGTGGTCAAATGGTGGTGGTCAGGTGGTGGTGGTGTTGTGATGTAATGGTGTTGTGGTGATCTTGTGGTGGGGTGATGTGATAGTGTTGTGGTGGTGCTGTTGTTGTGGTGATGTTGTGGCGGCGGTGTTGCGGTGATGTTGTGGTGGTGGTGATGTTGTGATATAGGGATTACAATGGGGTTTCATAGGGTTATCAGAGTTAATAGCTATGACATAGGAATTACACAGAGGATTAAATAGGGTACAAGGGATTACATAGGGGTTATATAAGGGTGACAAGGGGAGTTGCATTGTGTGGTGTTGTAGTGATGTGGTGTTATTGTGTTGTGGTGTTGTGTCACAATAACACCACAACCAACACCACCATGACATCACCATTACAACACCACAATCAACCCCACCACCACAACATCATCACAACACCACCACAACACCACACAACAAGAGCACCACCACACCACCACACCACCACACCACCACCACATGGCCACCACCACCACCACCACCTGACCACCACCACCTGACCACCATTTGACCACCACCACAACACCACAACACATAATCACAATGAACATATCAGCATGAACTGTGGGTCACACACACCTACAAGATGTTCACACCTACAAGATCCAGGAAGATGGTCCTAGTGCTCAACAAACAGCGGGTTACTGCACACTTCACCCCATGTGTTACTCAGTAACATATCAGCATGAACTGTGGGTCCAGGCATAATAGGATAATTTCTGCATCCTAATTTGCATATAATTGTCTCTAACGTTGTTGGCTTTCTCCTTGTGTCCTTGGGTTGGCAAAAACAATGTCCCAAAGGATCATTGAACTTGAGCTCCTGGCCACCACAACTCCACCACAACAGCACCCAATCAACCACATCACAACAAGCACACCACCGCCACACTACCCACCACCACAACACCACCACACTGGAGGCGAGGAAGATGGCATAGGAGGTTGCATGAGACTGGTGTGAAGGTTGTCAAAGAGCTGAAGGACGTGCTTGTGAAACGCGTCCATCTCTGTGTGCAAGGCATTGCCAGGATCCTCACCCTGGCTCATTGTTAGGCACAGACAGACGCACACTGCCACTAACTCAGAATGAGAGGAGAAAAGACTACCATACGGGACCTTGTTTAATCCTTTATTATTTATTACTCCACATGGAGAATCGAATAATAAAAGATTAAACATACAGAAGTGTCGTCGACGACGACGTAATCCCATTACCGTCAGGTAAGGTAGGTTGTGGACGGCTATGAGTGAGAGTACGGTTTATTTAGCAACGCTTGTGAGAATGAACAAAGAATAAAGAAGGATTGCCTGTTCTTAAAAGGAACAGGCGCGAGTGGATTGGATGGAGGTCGTTGACTCTTGTCGACTCTGGGAGTCTGGCTCCCAGAACGTCCTGAGGGATCATGTCGTGGCGACCTGTCACTACCTCTGGCTCTCTGGATGCTGGGCCCGTCCAACACATCTCGGCCCTGAACTCGAGCATGCGTCGCTCGTCGAGCTTCTGCTTGATGAATCGCTTCACCGCCACTTCGACCCTTCCACTTGCCCCGGTAGACCACGCCGTATGACCCATGATCCATCAGCAAAGGTTGGTATTGAAGCCGAGAGGGCTAGAGGGCCGCTTCTTCGGGGGCATCACGCGGGCCGGCGGCAAGGACTCGGAGCTAAGCCCGTCGCCGGGCCAGAGCGGCGACGAGGCCAAAACCCCGCGCAGCGTGGGTAGATCCGCGGGCTCCGCCAGCAGCGACGGCGACGACGAGGTGCAGGCGGTGGTGGGCGAGGGTATGCGCTTCCAGGAGGACAACTTCCTCACCTCGAGAGGTGCCACCATCAGCCGCGCCGTAGTCGGCGATGGCGAAAAGAGGCAGGTCGGTTGGAAGGCGGGAGGAGCCACCGTTGAGAGTGGTGAGCGCGCCCTGCAGCGCCGCCAGGAGGAGCGGCAACGCGTTCAGGATCGCCGCCCCTGAGCCCTTGGTGTGGGCACTGTAGTACCCGCCGCCCTTCATCTCCAGTCCCTTCCTCTCCCACGATCCGCCATTGCTGTGAATGGAATTGTTGATTTAGCTGACACGCCGACCAATCAAATCCTTTCATCACAAGCCCATGAAGAGCAGGCTTCCTTGCGCATCGTCGTCTTCGTCTTCGTCACCTTCCTCCCCTTCCTCGGTCTCGGCTTGGTCGTCGTGATCGTCATCATCGTCATCCTCGACCGGCTCGCGCCACCTAATTCGCGCCCTCTCTTCCGCGCACATCCTGATGAAGGCGCGCCATTGGCCGTCCTCCTCTCGAGGCACCACCGGGCCTTGCTCGACCGGACGTGGGGGACTCAACCTGCCTGTCATACACCTCCAGACCACGGACACGCCGTTTTCTCGCATGACCTATCGTCGCCCGCCATCGGAGAGAATGTCATCCGCTGTCCCTGACCAGCAGGCTCACGCACACTGCACAGCCACACTAAACCTGGAGACATCCCGGATCGGTGCTGCCGCCGAACGCGAGGTTGAGGTTGAGCCAGCGAAGATGAGGCAGCCGTTTGGGCAGCGAATCAAACCACGAGTTGCACCGCGGTAAGTCCCACCCTTGTTGCGACTGGTGTGCGGGCGCGCCCAGCAAGTTTGTGGGTGAGTGCTTACTGTAGGTGGGAATAGTCAACAAGCCAACAAAAGTTGGTCTGCTGTGTGTGTGTGTGTGTGTGTGTGTGTGTGTGTGTGTGTGTGTGTGTGTGTGTTTACGTGAGCCAGGCGAGTCTGAGAGAGGTCGAGCGAGGTGATTGACGTGGGCAGGAACGACAGTCGCCAGTCGTTTGGATCACCGAGGTAAAAGGTGCGCGCGACTGACAACGATGTGAGATTCGATGGAAGGCTCCTGCCGAGTCGCAAGGGTGTATACGCCGTGCGCGTGTCGTGTAAGTCATGTCAGGCTAGAAGCGCAGGCGCTGGGATCAACAGCGTAAACGACTCACCAAAGGCCTTGCGGCGAGACCCAGCGCAGTTCGACGTCTGCCGCGCAGAGCGTGTGCAGTCGTGGGAGGCACACGTCCATGTCCACACAACACCGCATCAACGTGCAGTTGGAGATATCGAGCTTTTCCAGCGTCGCTGGCATGCCTGCACCCGCACGCCGAATCGTTTAGTGAATCCCAGGAATGCTGTATCGCTAGCAGAGGAGAGCGCAAGACAGAGAGAAGAGGGACAGCTGCACCGTAGAAGTGGCCACTGCTCAGGAGCGCGCCGGTGAGACTGAGCTCACGCAGCGCTGGCGGCCAGAGAATTCTCTGCAGGCTCCCATCGCTCGCCGGGCCTGTTACGCGTCCGCCGAGATCGAGATAGATGTCGCAGTCCAACGCGGTGAGACCATACCGCGCACGGTCATCAGTACTCGCAATGGGGAGAATGCACGAGCATACCGAGTTGGGACTCAGTCAATGGCCCGGAGCAGTTGGAGAGGTCCAGAACTTCCACACTTGATGGGAGCCACTAACAACAACCAACAACCAACAACCAACAAGGACAGTGCGCATTCAGTTCTTCACCCATATCACTGATGACTGTTGGTTGTTGTCTTTGTGGAAGAGGAGATGAGGGAGGGCTCACCCGGAGGTGCGAGGCCGACAGACCACTGATAGACGACATCTTGAGCTCGCGCAGACACGTCAGTCGACTCAACCACCGCAGTCCGCCTCCAGTCACCTTCGTGGCGCTAATGTCGAGCGTCGTGAGGCTCAGCTGCAGCCGCGCCAGTCCTGCCACCACCGCAACCAGCCCCCCAATACGGCGCGACGTGTGACCAATCATGACCGACCTGTCTTCGCGCCACCACACGCTCCGCCCATTCTTAAAGGCTCGAGAACACTATCGCACGTACCGCGATTGGTGATGGAGGTATGGCTCACCGACAGGCACTCCAGCGTTTCCGGCAAGTGGACCATCAGCTGGTATGGTGTGTGTGGAAGCTGGATGAGAAAAGGGCACCAGCACGCGACAACGGCGCTGAGAGGTACCGAGTCGGTGAAGGCGTCCCAGGCGGAGAGATCGAGCGACACGAGCGAGAGCCACGTCGATGTGAATTTGAGCACCTGCCTCATGCTCCCATGCCGTGTGACCAGCCCTGCACCCCCCCCCACCAAATTGCGCGAGTAATGGCGTAAACTCGAAAGGAGGGAAAGGGAGACAAGGTAGGAGGGGAAGATACCGAGAGGGGTGGAGGTGTGGTGGCACACTTTGGCAAGGGCGTGGGAGCGCAGGTACCAGCACGTGGCGCTGAGGCGAGTGAGGTCGCCCGTGCCCAGATAGCCGCACACCATTGCCCACAGCTCGGCGGGCAGCCACTGCGCCACGTCCAGGCCTCCTCCCGCCACCTCCGTCATCACCATGTGCCACTCCTCGCCGTCCGACCAAAAAGAAACAAAGCGTCTCCTGTGTTTGGCCTCTTGTTTATCCTCCGGCGTTCTCAATAAAATACATCAGAGAAAATTATTACGTTCCTTGTTCATGGTTGCTCCCGGAAAACAGATGGTCAACCTGAACTTATGGGACACACACACTCCCAGTGGCAAGGAAGAGTGTCAACTCGGTGCCCAGCCGCCAGGTCACTAGCATGACCTATCGACGCCCACCAACCACACAAGGGCGTCATCGCCGTTGTCCCAACAATTAGACACGCGCGGCACGTTCACGAAACCTATAGACATCGCGGACTGGTGCCGACCGCTGCCCAAACCGCATCTCCGCTCGCTCGACCTCACCGTGGCGTTCGGACAGCTTTCCCACGGCTCCCACGCCTGTTGCGACTGGCGTGCGGGCACGTTCAAAATAGCCGTTAGTTGGTTGATTGGTTGTTGTGTGAGGAAGGTGAGCGAGCGGTCCAGGCGAACGAGCCAACAAAAGAGGCGATGTTGTGTGGTATGTGTTATGTTTGTGTTTGTGTTTATGTTTGTGTTTGTGCTTCGTGGTGTATGTTGCCGTGCAACCTGGCACGTACTGAGTTGCGACTCGCGCAGACACGTCAGTCGACTCAACCATCGCAATCCGCCGCCAGTCACCTCCGTGGCGCTAATGTCGAGCTTCATGAGGCTCAGCGGCAGCCGCGCCAGTCCTGCCACCACCGCAACCAGCCCCCCCATTCGGCATGCCGTGTGGCTAATATAATAATGACCGACGTGGCTTTGCCTCACCACACGATCCGCCACCTCCTGTCATCCCTGTTCGGTGCTTACCACGATTGGTGATGGAGGTGTGGCTCACCGACAGGCTCTCCAGCGTTTCCGGCAAGTGTGCCACCAGCTAGTTTGGTTTGGCGCCAACCATGGTCATCAGAATGTGGTCAGATATATGGCCGTAACAACGATTACGAGTGGTGCACGTCAGCATGACAAGGAATATACATAATCGGAAACAACAGAGAAAATAAATCACTTCTTCTCTCTCGCTCTCTTGTACAGATCGCAACAGGTTATGGGCCATGATAAAGATCGGCTTACAAAAGATGAAACGTGGTTTGTGAAAGGAGAAAAGGAGTCGGGGCTATCATTAGTGGTTGTAAACCAAAGGCTAAGGATTCCAAATCTACTCACCAAGACATGGTAGTGGAAGCAGATGATGAGGCAGTAATCCTGCTTGGTATGGGGAAGTCCAAGCCACAGTTGAACACCACCACACACCACTACACCACCACACCACACTTAACTGCGTAACCACACCTACATCAGAAATCACCGCACCATCACACCATCACTACCACAACGCCACCACATCACCATTACAACAACACCACCCATCACTACACCACCACCACATACCCACCACACAACATCACACCAACATCACCACAACAACACCTCGCAATCACCACAACCCTCAAGAACACCACAACACCACACCATCACCACCACACCATCACCACACCATCACCACCACACCATCACCACAACATCACCACCACAACATCACCACACCATCACCACACCATCACAACACCATCACCACACCATCACCACACCATCACAACACGATCATCACACCATCACCACACCATCACCACACCACCACAACATCCCCACACCACCACAACAACATCACCACACCATCACAACATCACAACAACATCACACCATCACAACACCATCACCACACCACTTGGTGGTGATCTAGTGGTGTTGTGGTGATGGTGTACGTTGTGCTGGTGTTGTGGCGGTGTGGTGTTGGGATGTGGTGTTGCAGTGGGTTTTTGGTTGGTGTTGTTGGTGTTATGGTTTTGGGTGGTATCATTGTGGTGCATTGGTATTGTGGTGTTTGTGGGGGTGATGGTGTGGGGTTGTGGTGTGACGTTGTCTGGTGTAATGTGGTGTTGGTGTGGTGTTGGTGTGACAGTGTGGTGGGGTTGCAGTTATGTTGTGAGTGATGGTGGTGGTGTTTTTGTGATGGTATTGTGTTGAAGAGGCAAGGTGTTGCTCACATAACATTGTACTGTAAATTCACACCTCAACACCATCATTATACAACACCATCACCACAAAATCACCACAACACCAAAACATCATAAACAGCACAACAACATCACAACACCTGCAACAAAGCACCAATCAACATCACCACCCACCACAACCATATCAACACCACAACGCCACCACATTACCACCACAACAACACCACAACTCTTCTGCACCACTGGACCACCTGACCACCTGACCACCACCACCTGACCACCTGACCACCACCACCTGACCACCTGACCACCACCACCTGACCACCTGACCACCACCATGACCGTCATCTTTGGATGCTCTGTACCTAGATTTTTCTTGG
>JANDJZ010001193.1:0-14198 GCA_027943245.1 Acanthamoeba sp. SK_2022b | reverse complement strand
CGCCGTGCGCTTCCTGGTCGAAGACCGCGACGCCCTTGGGTTCGGCGTAGAGACCATCGGCACCGACGCCGGACAGGCCCATCTGCTGACGCCGCCCTATCCCGCGCACACCCTGTTCCACGCGGCGGGCCGCTATGGCTTGCAGTGCCTGGAGAACCTGGACCTGCTGCCGCCGACCGGCGCCGTCATCATCGCGCCGCCGTTGAAGATCCGCGACGGGTCGGGCAGCCCCTTGCGCGTTCTGGCGCTCGTCGGAGCCTGAGGTCATGGCCGAGCGTTCGTTCAAGTCGAGGTCCTGAAGCTGACCGCCTCTGAAGGGGAAACCTTCCGGGGCGAAGGCATCCTGGCCGTCACCAAGGCCCTGCTGCAGTCTGGCGTGGCCTATGTCGGCGGCTATCAGGGCTCGCCCATCAGCCACCTGATGGACGTCTTCGCTGACGCAAACGATCTGCTCGAAAGCCTGGGCGTCCACTTTGAGGCCAGCGCGTCGGAGGCCACCGCCGCCGCCATGCTGGCCGCCTCGGTGAACTATCCGTTGCGGGGCGCGGTGGCCTGGAAATCGGTGGTCGGCACCAATGTCGCCTCTGACGCCCTGTCGAACGTGGCGTCTGGCGGCGTGAAGGGCGGCGCCCTGATCATCGTCGGCGAGGACTATGGCGAAGGCTCCTCGATCATGCAGGAGCGCACCCACGCCTTCGCCATGAAGTCGCAGATGTGGCTGCTGGACCCGCGCCCCAATCTGCCCAGCATCGTCGACATGGTGGAGAAGGGGTTCGAACTGTCGGAGGCCTCCAACACCCCCGTCATGCTGGAGCTGCGGGTCCGCTCCTGCCACATGACCGGCGAGTTCACCGCCCGCGACAACCGCCGCCCGCCCCTGACCGTGTCTGAAGCGGCCGCCGCCCCGACGCGCGACCTGAACCGCATCGTCCTGCCGCCCGCCAACTTCCTGCACGAAGTCGAGAAGATCGAGAAGCGTTGGCCGGCGGGCATCGCCTTCGTCCGCGACAACCATCTGAACGAACTGTTCGGCCCCGAAGAAGGCGACATCGGCGTCATCGTCCAGGGCGGCCTCTACAACAACCTGAATCGCGCGCAGGAGCTGCTGGGCCTGTCCAACGCCTATGGCGACAGCGAACTGCCGATCTACTGCCTGAACGTGGCCTATCCGCTGATCCCGGAAGAGGTCGTCGCCTTCTGCCGCGGCAAGAAGGCGGTGTTGGTGCTTGAGGAAGGCCAGCCCGAGTTCATCGAGCACGAACTGAACACCCTGGTTCGGCGCGGCGATCTGCAGACCCGCATCGTCGGCAAGGGCGTCATGCCCCGCGCAGGCGAATACACCAGCGACGTCATCCGCAAGGGTCTGATGAAGTTTCTGGAAGAATGGCGGCCGTCCCGCGCCCTGCCCCAGAACGTGCAGACGCCGCTGGACCCCACGACCGCCTCACAGATTCCAGCCCGGCCTGCAGGCTTCTGCACGGGCTGTCCCGAACGCCCGATCTTCACCGCCATGAAGATGGTGGAGCGCGAGATCGGCCCGACCCATGTCTCGGCGGACATCGGCTGCCACCTGTTTTCGATCCTGCCGCCGTTCAACATCGGCAACACCACGATGGGATACGGATTGGGCGGCGCCGGCGCCTCGGCCTTCAAGCCCAAGGACCGCAGGGCCATCGCCGTCATGGGCGACGGCGGCTTCTGGCATAACGGCCTGACCTCGGGGATAGGCAACGCCGTCTTCAACAAGGACGATTCCGTCACCCTGATCGTGGACAACGGCTATTCCGCCGCCACCGGCGGTCAGGACCTCCTGTCGTCCCGCGCCGACAACCGCGTCCGAAGCACGCGCAACCCCATCGAAAAGGCCGTGCGCGGCATTGGCGTCGACTGGGTCCGCTCGATCAACCGCACTATGACCTGCAAAATGCGTGATGCGCTGAAAGAACCTGACCACCAAGGAGAGGCCGGGCCGAGGTCATCATCGCCCAGTCGAATATGCTGAACAAGCAGCTGGCGCGAAGGAAGCCGCTGGTACTAGCCAACCATCAAACAAGGGCCGTCGCGTGGTGCGCGAACGTTTCGGCATCGACCCCGACACCTGCACCGGAGACCACAGCTGCATCCGCCTGTCGGGCTGCCCTTCGCTGTCGATCAAGCCGAACCCCGACCCCTTGCGTCAGGACCCCATCGCCCATGTCGACAACAGCTGCGTAGGCTGCGGTTTGTGCGGCGAGGTCAGCCACGCCGCCGTGCTCTGCCCCAGCTTCTATCGCGCCGACATCGTCTCCAACCCCGGCGCGTGGGAGCGGTTCGCCTCGCACATCCGCCAGGCGGTGATCGGCTTTCTTCAAACCCAGGACAACCGCGCTCGCGCGGCCAGAGCTTTCTGATGACCGACCAAAGACAACGTATCGGCATCGCGATCCTGGCCCTGGGCGGTCAGGGCGGCGGCGTGCTCGCGGGCAGCTGGATTCAGGAGGTCGCCCGCGCAGAGGCTGGCTGGCCCAGGGCACCTCGGTGCCGGGCGTGGCCCAGCGGACCGGATCGACCGTCTATTATGTCGAACTGGCGCGCCAGACCGAAGAACGCGCGCCGATCATGGCCCAGATGCCCGCGCCCGGAGACGTCGACATCGTCATCGCCTCGGAGCTGATGGAGGTCGGCCGCGCCCTGGTGCGCGGCTTCGCCAGCCCCGACCGCACCACCCTGATCGGCTCGACCCACCGCATCTACGCCATCTCTGAAAAATCGGCGATGGGCGATGGGCGCGGCGACGGCGACAAGATCATCGAGGCCGCGCACAAGCGCGCCCAGCGTTTCATCGGCTTCGACATGGAGGCCGCAACCGATCGCTCCGGCAGCGTGATCAGCTCGATCATGTTCGGCGCCCTGGCGGGCAGCCGCGCCCTGCCCTTCGCGCGCGAAACCTTTGAGGCCGCGATCCGCCACAGCAAGATCGCCGTCGAGAGCAATCTGAAGGAGGTTTCGACGAGGCTATCAGCGCCGCCCAGGCCACGGTCGCCCTGCCCGAACAGGTCGACCACGACACCCCGACGCCCTCCACCGAGGCCGGACGCGCCCTGTACGCGCGCGTACAGAAGACCCTTCCCCGCCCAGCGCACCGCAATACGCTGCACGGCCTGCATAAACTGCTCGACTATCAGGGCCCGCAGTACGGAACCCTCTATCTTGATCGGCTGGAGCGGATCGCGCGACTGAACGGACCTGACGCCCTGATCGTCGAAGCCGCCCGTCACCTGGCCCTTTGGATGGCCTATGAAGACACCATCCGCGTCGCCGACCTGAAGACCCGCGCCAGCCGCATCGACCGCGTCCGCACCGAGGTCAAGGTTGGCGACAGCCAGTTGCTTGGGGTGACCGAGTTCATGCACCCGCGCCTTCAGGAAGTCTGCGAAACCCTGCCCGCCGGGCTGGGTCGTACCCGGTCTGAAGATACAACGATACGCCGCATCCTGGAGCCTTCTTTCGTGAAGGCCGCTGAAACCAGCAGCCTGCCCTGGTTCCTGGTCCTGCGCACCCTCGCCAGCATGCGCCCCTTGCGCCCGCGCTCCCTGCGCTATGTCGAGGAGCAGGCCCGGATCGAGGACTGGCTGGAACGCATCGAACGCGCCGCGCCGATCGATCACGACCTCGCCCTGGAGATCATCCTGTGCCAGCGCCTGATCAAGGGTTACGGCGACACCTTTGAGCGCGGTCTGGCCAACTACACCCAGATCATGGCCGTCAGCGACCGCCCCGACGTGACCGCTCAGCAACTGCGCACCCTGCGCGACCTGGCGCTTAGCGACGACCAGGGCCAAGCCCTGAAGGCGGCACAATAGAGCCGGTCTGAGCAGCGGCTACGCCGACGCCCCCACGGATCACCAACGATCTGCTTTCTCATCCCACAGCCTGCGACAACAAGCGCCCGCGCGGAGCATGGACACAGGCCGTGGCGATGACCAGATGGCGGCAATGCCTAGCCTAGATTACTTCCCTCTGGTCACTGACCGCCTGACCCTTAGACCAATCAGAGCCGCCGACTTCCCCGCCTACGCCGCCTATCATGGCCGCGCGGATGTCTATCGCTTCCTCTACGCGGCGCCGCCGCAGAACCAGGCGCTTGAAGCCCAGTTCTTGGACGCTGCACAGCCGAAATTCGCCGAAGATGGAGACGTCTTCCGCCTGGCCGTCACCTTGGCAGGCAAAGGAACGAAATGATCGGCGAAAGTTCTTATCAAGCTGGCCAATCAATCGGCCCGCGCAGGGGGATCGGCTATATCTTCAACCCGCCTGGGCCGGACACGGTTATGCCGTCGAAGCGGTAAAGGCCCTGGTGCGCGTGGGGTTTGAACAAGCCGGGCTGCATCGGATCTTCGCACGCCTCGACGCGGCGAACGCTGGCTCGGTCGCCTTGATGCGGCGCCTCGGGTTTCGACGCGAGGCGCACCTGATCCAGAACGACTGCTTCGACGGCGTCTGGGGCGATGAGTTCATCTACGCCCTCCTTCGATCCGAGTGGATGGCGCGCCCCGCGTAACGCCTCGTCGCCTTTGAGACAGGTCTCGCCTATATAGCGCCCCTCACACCCGGCCTGGCCCCGCCATGCTCTGGACGGGAGCTTCGACCAGGCCGCCATTTTCGTGTGCGCTCCGTGTGCGCTGGTCGTACTCTAACCATGCCCCTGAACCAATCCTGGAAACTATCCATCGCCGATGATGGACTGGACCGACAGGCACTGTCAGGCGTTTCATCAGGCGCTGTCGTCGCAGGCGCTGCTCTATACGGAGATGGTGACGGCCCCGGCGGTGAATTGCACAGGGATCAGGATCAGCTGCTGGAACATTGCAGTCCCGAGCATCCGGTGGCGCTGCAGTTGGGCGGGTCCGATCCGGCGCAGCTGGCCGAGGCGGCGCGGATCGGCGCGGCCTATGGCTATGACGAGATCAACCTGAATGTCGGCTGTCCGTCCGACCGGGTGCAGTCGGGCAAGTTCGGCGCCTGTCTGATGCGCGAGCCGGAGCTGGTGGCGGACTGCATGGCGGCCATCATCGAGGCCGTCGATATCCCCGCCACCGTCAAATGCCGCATCGGCGTCGATGATCAGGACCCGGAAACCAGCCTGTTCGTCACCGTGGACGCCAGCGCCGCAGCAGGCGTCGACACCTTCATCGTCCATGCCCGCAAGGCCTGGCTGAAGGGCCTGTCGCCCAAGGAGAACCGGGACGTGCCGCCGCTGGACTATGGGCTCGTGCGCCGCTTGAAGCGCGAGCGTCCGCATCTCAGCATCTCGATCAATGGCGGGATTGGCTCGCTGGACGAGGCCGAGGCACATCTGGACGACGCCGACGGGGTGCAACTGGATGGGGTCATGCTGGGCCGCGCCGCCTATCACGAACCGGCCCTGCTGGGTCAGGCGGACCGCCGCATATTCGGAGAAGCGGTCGAGGACGTGGACGCCTATGCCGCCATCGAACGTTATCGGCCCTATCTGGTGGCGCGGCTGTCCGAGGGCGTCGCCCTGCCCGCCATGGCGCGGCATATGCTGGGCCTGATGCACGGCCGCCCTGGCGCGCGCGCCTTCCGTCGCATCCTGACGGTGGAATCAATCGGTCCAAACGCCGGGATCGAGGTGGTGGACAGGGCCGTAGAGGCCGTTCGTGAGGCGGAATCCCGCCGTTCAGAGGCCGCGTGAGTCCGAAAAACATCGCTTTGCAATCAAGCGACTAGACGCCAAACGGCGCGTACGAAGGAGCATGCGGCCAGGCTGCGCCCATTTCTGGCCACAAGTTAACGCGAAAAAACCCGCGCTGGCAGCGTTGGGAGCCAGTGTCTCCGCGAGCCAGACGTATGATCGGCGCCACCGCTGCCTTCGCCATGTTTTGGGCTGCCCTGTCCTCAGTTACGAGTGGACCCGTGCCCTACAATGTCGCTGTCGCGGCGGATGAGTTCAGGGTTGAAACCCCTGCAGCCGACGTCGGTTCCACAGTTTCGTCCCCGGACGATCTTGCGCTGAACGAAGAACAGGCCGAGCTGATGGACGGCGATCCCGACTGGACCGCGTCGGCGCGCCTTTATCACGCAGGCGGCGGCGGGGCTTCGGGCAATGACTCCCTGGGCTGCCGTCCGGTGGCCATGCGTACGGTCGCGACCGATCCCCGCATCATTCCGCGCCGCACCAAGCTGTTCATTCGCGAGACAGTGGGTCTGCGTCTGGCCGACGGCTCTATCCACGACGGATACTGGTACGCCTCCGACACCGGCGGCGCGATCAAGGGCCAGAAGATCGATCTGTTCACCGGCCACGGACGCGGTTCGATGGCCCAGGCCCAGCGCCTGAACATGCGCACCCTGACCATCGCCGATGCTGGCACGTTTGACGGATGCCCGCCCTCCTGGGAAAGCGCTTCGCGCTAAGCCGGGCGTCTTTCCAGAATGCAGAACGCCGGCGACCGCAGGGTCGCCGGCGTCTTCAATTCAGGCCTTGAGGAACGGGATCAGTCGTCCAGTTCGGTGACCTGCAGCGTCGATTGAACCATGTCGTCGCCATAGGTGCCGACCCAGATGTCATAGCGGCCGTTCTGGGGGTTGGTGATGGTCACCTTGGGGTTCAGATCACCGCCCGAGTCGTCATCGCAATAGAACCGGCCGTTCGGCGTATTGACCAACAGGGTCGTGTCGCTGTCGGAGATATTCTTGAACGTCAGGTCCGCATCGCCTGCACGGTCATAAAAGACCTGGAAGTCCGGCGCCGCGCTGACATTGCCGACACAGCCCGACTTGGCGCGCGCCGCCGGGATGGAGCCGCCCGCCAGGATCTGTTTGGTGTAGGGGTCCGGCGTGAAGCCCGCGCGCAGGTTCACAGAACCATAGTTGGGCGTCAGGTCGACATCCGGGCCGTCAGAATCACTGTGATCTTCACCGCCGCTGACGAGGGCGTCGGCGCCCAGTTCGCTGACCATCAGGGTCGATTGAACCATGCTGTCGTTATAGGTGCCGACCCAGACGTTGTAGCGCCCGCTGGTGGGGCTGCTGATCGTGATCAGGGGATCGAGATCGCCGCCGGAATCGTCGTCGCAGTACCAGCGGCCGTTCGGGCTGCTGATCAGCAGGGTCGTGTCTTCCGACGCCGTCAGTTTGAACGTCAGGTCCGAAGAACCGGCGCGGTAGTTGACCTGAAGGTCGGGCGCGGCGCTGACCAGGCCTTCACAGCCGGACTTGACCGAACGCCTGAACCGAACTCCGCCAGCATTTCCTTGTAGGGTCCGGCGTGAACCCGTTCCGCAGGGTCACGGTCCCATAGGCTCAGCAGGCGTCAGGGCGCCCGCCGCTTTCTGAGCCAGGCTCACCCCCGGCGTCAGCAGCATGGCCGCCGCTGTCACGATGGCGATAGTCTTCATAGATGGTCCTCCGATTGCGACCCCAGGTCGCAGGCGACCATATCCTGTTTTGCGACGCCGTGCAGGGCCGAAGCACAGCTGTTCGCCGGCGTCAGAAACGGCGCTTTCCGCTTATGGTTTCAAAGAAAAGTCGGAAATCGCCCATCAAGCTCCACAGCGGATATTTGAAGGTCGCGGGCCGGTTCTTCTCGAAGAAGAAATGCCCCACCCAGGCGAAGCCGTAGCCGACCAGAGGCATGACCAACAGCCACCACGGGTTCCGCGTCACGAGCAAGGCCGCAAAGGCCGCGATCACCAGGCCTGTCCCGACCACATGGATGCGGCGGCAGGTCCGATTGGAATGCTCGTGAATATAATAGGGGTAGAAGGCCTCGAACGAGGCGAACCGACCCTCTGGCGCGGACGGACTGGTCATGCCGTGAGGTTGCGCCGGTATGCGGCCGCTTGCAAGAACCCCTCCCCCGCGAGTGCGAAGGAGGGGCTTGGAAAATCAACCGTTCGACTTGCCCTTGAAGCCGCCCTTGTTGAAGCCCGGCTTGGGCTTGAAAGGCTTCTTGGCGAAGGGTTTGTCGCCAGAAGGCTTGCCGCCTTCAGCCGCCTTGGGCGCCCAGGGCTTCTTCTTGAACGGCGGACGGGCGTCGCCCTCGCCGCCGTCGGCGCGCTTGTAAGGGGTCTTCTTGAACGGACGGTCGCCGTCTTCGCGACGCGGCTTGCCGGCGAAACGACCGGCCTTCATCGAACCCGGCGTCGGGGCTTCAGACGGCGTGATCTTCACTTCGTCGTTCGAGGCGGCGACAGCCTCGCGGAACGCCTTCTCGTGCGTCTTGGCGATTTCGAACCGGGTTTCCTCCGGGAAGGTGCGGATGGCGCCGATCTGGGGCTTGGAGATGCCGCCGACGCGGCAGATCAGCGGGATCAGCCACTTGGGGTCGGCGTTCTTGTTGCGGCCCACATCCATGCGGAACCAGACCACGTCGTCGGCGCCCAGGCGTTCGCCCGGCCAGGGCTGAGCCGCCGTGCCGTCGTCGTTGCGGACCATGCGGTCGCGCTTGGCGGGGCCGCGGTCAGCGCCCGGATCGGACAGTTCTTCCGGCGCAGGCTGCTCCTTGCGCAGCAGACGCACCAGGGCGGCGGCGATCTCGTCGGGCGTGCGCTCGGCGATCATGCGCTTGGCGACGATCATGTCCTCGTCGGTGACGTCGGCCTCGAAGAACTCGGGCGACAGCAGACGGCCTTCGTCAGCCTTGCGGATTTCGTCGAAGGTCGGGGCGCCGGACCAGACGGCGTCGACGCCCGCCTCGTCCATCAGGCGCTCGGCCTTGCGGCGACGCGAATGCGGGACCAGCATCACGGAGACGCCCTTCTTGCCCGCACGGCCCGTACGGCCTGAACGGTGCAGCAGGCCTGCACGGTTCATCGGCAGTTCGGCGTGGATGACCAGACCCAGGTCCGGCAGGTCCAGACCGCGCGCGGCGACGTCGGTGGCGACGCAGACGCGGGCGCGGCCGTCACGCAGCGACTGCAGGGCATCGGTGCGCTCGCGCTGGCCCATTTCGCCCGACAGAGACACGGTCGAGAAACCACGCTCCAGCAGCGAGGATTGCAGGTGACGCACGCTGTCGCGCGTCGAGCAGAAGACCATGGCGCGTGGCGCCTCGAACCAGCGCAGGGTGTTGACCACCGCGTGTTCGATCTCGTTCGGGGCGATGCGATAGGCGCGGTATTCGATGTCGGCGTGCTGGCGCGTCTTGTCGGTGGCGTCGATGCGCACCGCGTCCTTCTGATAGCGTTTGGCCAGGGTCGCGATCTCGCGCGCGATGGTCGCCGAGAACAGCAGGGTGCGGCGTTCGGCCGGGGCCTGGTCCAGAATGAACTCCAGGTCCTCGCGGAAGCCCATGTCCAGCATCTCGTCGGCTTCGTCCAGGACTGCGACCTTCAGTTCCGACAGGTCCAGGTTGCCCCGGTCGATGTGGTCCTTCAGGCGGCCCGGCGTGCCGACGACGATGTGGACGCCAAAGCCCAGGGCGCGCGCTTCACGACGCGCATCCATGCCGCCGACGCAGGTGGCGATCTTGGCGCCGGAGTCGGCGTACAGCCACTGAAGCTCGGACGCGACCTGCATGGCCAGTTCACGGGTCGGGGCGATGGCCAGGCACAGCGGCGCGCCGCCGGGACCGAAGATCGGCTTGTCGCCCAACAGGGTCGGCGCAGCGGCCAGACCAAAGGCCACCGTCTTGCCCGAACCCGTCTGGGCCGAGACCAGCAGGTCGCGTTCGGCGTGCTCGCCTTCCAGAACGGCGGCCTGAACGGGGGTCGGCTCGGCATAGCCCTTGTTGATGAGGGCGCGGTCGAGCGCGGGGTGGACGGCGGGAAAGGGCATCGGATACCTGGGACAACGGACAAGGCGGGCGTCGAAACGACCGCGCCCGGCCGAGGACAGACCTCAGGCCGGGCGAATGAGAAGCGCCCTATACACGGATAAAGGCCTAAGCGGGGCGGAAAACGCCGTTCACCCTGTTCCTTCAGGCGATGTTGACCTGAAAAGCGCACTTATGACGCTGAACCCACCCTTGGCCGGATATCGTCCCGGAGGATCGTCATGCGGGTCCTGCCCATCACCGCCGCCGGAATGCTGGACGCCCAGACGCGTTTCGAGAACAGCGCGCGCCGCACAGCGCAGATGCAGCCGGATCATCTGGCCGAAGAAATCGTCGAGCAGGTCCAGGTCAAGATCGCCTTTCGCGCCAACGCCGCCGCATTGAAGACCGCCGATGACATGACCGGCGCCCTGCTGGACATCCTAGCCTGAACTGACCGGATCGGCGGTTCGGCAGGCGCGCGGCATATCGCCGGTTTGGCGCCGCACCTGTCCTGTCCTATCCCTGACGGGGGACGCTGGAGGGACCGTCGATGATTACAGGGCTGATTGCGAGTCTGATGCTGGCTGGCGCGCCCGCACAGGCGACGGCGCCCGCGGGCCATGTCCTGGTCTGGGCGGACGAGTTCGATCAGGACGGCCTGCCGGACCCTTCGCGTTGGACCTATGACGCCAGCCGCAACCGCGAAGGCTGGCACAACAATGAAGCCCAGTATTACGCCGTCGAACGGCTGGAGAATGCGCGGGTCGAGAACGGCAGGCTGATCCTGACCGCGCGGCGCGAGACCCTGTCCGACGCGCCCGACTGGGGCGGCCAGGCCTATACATCCGCCCGCCTGCTCAGCACCGCTCCCGGCTGGACCTACGGGCTGATCGAGGTCCGCGCCAAACTGCCGTGCGGACGCGGCACATGGCCCGCGATCTGGATGCTGCCGACACAGCCGTCAGGCTGGCCGCTGGGCGGCGAGATCGACATCATGGAGCATGTCGGCCATGCGCCAGGCGCGATCCACGGCACGGTCCACACCCAGGCCTATAACCACATCGCCAAGACCGAACGCGGCGGCGCGGCCCAGATCGACGACGCCTGCCAGACCTTCCATCGCTATCAGGTGCAGTGGCGGCCCGAGGCGGTGACCTTCATGGTCGACGACCAACCCTATTACAGCTTCGCCAACGACGGCGAGGGCCGCCCGGAAACCTGGCCGTTCGACAAGCCGTTCCGCCTGATCCTGAACATCGCCGTCGGCGGCGACTGGGGCGGCGCCCAGGGCATTGACGACGACGCCCTGCCCCAGACCATGGAGGTCGATTATGTGCGGGTGTTCCAGCCCGTCACGCCTGAATCCGTTCCACGGGCCTTTCACTCGAGTAACAACGTCTTCAAGTCCCAGCTTTGCGGCAAGTTAGGCGGCTGGCGCGGACATGGCTGATGATCTGTCCCCGCACCTGACCGCCCCGCACCAATATAGCTGCAGCCCCGCCATGACTGGACGCTGGAGGAGGTCGAGGCCCTGTTCGCCCGCCCCTTCATGGAGCTGGTGTTCGAGGCCGCATCCGTCCACCGGACCTGGTTCGATCCCAGCCAGATCCAGAAGTCCCAGCTTCTGTCGATCAAGACGGGCGGCTGCGCCGAGAACTGCGGCTACTGCTCCCAGTCGGCCAGCTTCAAGACTGGGCTGAAGGCCGAGAAGCTTCTGGACGCCGACGTCGTCATCGCCGAGGCCGCCGCCGCCAAGGCAGGCGGGGCCAGCCGTTTCTGCATGGGCGCCGCCTGGCGCGAGTTGAAGGACCGCGACACGCCGCGTCTGGCGAAGATGATCTCGGGCGTGAAGGCCCTTGGTCTTGAGACCTGCGCCACCCTGGGTATGCTGACCGCCGATCAGGCGCGCCAGCTGAAGGACGCAGGTCTGGACTATTACAACCATAACCTCGACACCGGCCCCGACTATTACGCCGAGGTCGTCACCACCCGCACCTATCAGGACCGGCTGGACACGCTGGAGCATGTGCGCGCCGCGGGCATGAACACCTGTTGCGGCGGCATTGTCGGCATGGGCGAGGCGCGACGCGACCGCGCGGGCCTGCTGCACGCCCTGGCCACCCTGCCCGCCCATCCCGACAGCCTGCCGGTCAACGCCCTGGTCCCGGTGACCGGCACCCCGCTGGGCGAACAGGTTCTGAAGGCGGGCGAGATTGATCCGATCGAGTTCGTCCGCACCGTCGCTGTCGCCCGTCTGGTCTGCCCGCGCGCCATGGTGCGCCTGTCGGCGGGGCGCGAGACCATGACCCCGGAGATGCAGGCCCTGTGCTTCCTGGCGGGCGCCAACTCCATCTTCGTCGGCGGCAAGCTTTTGACCACGCCCAACCCGGAAGAAGACGAGGACGCCCGCCTGTTCGCCCTGCTGGATCTTCAACCCATGCCGGCCGGCACGACCGCACGCTGATCGCCCCGTTCAGACGTCTGCCTTCTCCGGCAGGTGGAAGAAGCTGACGTAACGCTCAAACACGGCGCGGTCGCCGCTGATCGCCATCGCGCCCTCGGCCTCAAGAACCGCCAGCGGCGCCTTGCCATAGACCGCCGCCGCCGTGACCTGGGGGGCCGTCGTCACCACCACGTCGGCGTCGTCAACAGCGTCACGCCGCGCCTTCAGGACGCCCTCGCCCACCGTCACACGAAAACTCTCGTCGCCGAAGACGAAGCCCAGGGTCATGTCGGCGTCGCCCGCCAGGGACGGGTCGAACATGGTCATAAAGGACTGCATGATTGAGACGGCGCTGATCGGCAGGGTCGGATCATGCTGCGGCGAGCGCGCCGCCCAGCGCCCCAGCACCATGAAGACCGGCTCGATCTCATAGCCCCAGTCCGTCAGCTCATAGACTTGAACCGAGGCGGGCGGCGGCAGTTTGCGCCGCTGGACGATGCCCGACGCCTCCAGCCCTTCCAGCCGCTGGGTCAGGACGTTGGCGGATATGCCGTGCAGATCCTTCTTCAGATCCCCGAACCGACGCGGCCCCATCATCAGTTCGCGAACCACAAGCAGCGCCCAGCGTTCACCCACCAGATCAAGGCCGTGGGCCGCCCCACAGGCGTCGTGATATCTGCGCCCCGGCTTCACAGTTATCTTTTCTAACTTCATAGTTGACTATGGTAATCTCTGAGCGCAGGTTTCGCAAACCCAAGCAGAGGAGAAACGCCGTGCCTCAGATGATCTTCGTCAACCTGCCTGTCACCGACCTCGACCGCTCCACCGCCTTCTATGAAGCGGTAGGCGCGACCAAGAACCCCAGGTTCAGCGACGACACCGCATCGGGCATGGTGATCACCGACGCGATCCACGTCATGCTGCTGACCCACGACAAATGGCGTCAGTTCACGGATCGCCAGATTCCCGACGCCAAGATCTCAGCCCAGGTGATGCTGTGCCTGTCGCACGACAGCCGCGAATCCGTCGATCGGGTGGTGCGCGGGCCGGATCGGCGGGGCGGCCGGATCGATCCCAATCTGTCAGGACTACGGCTTCATGTACGGTCGCAGCTACGCAGACCCTGACGGCCATATCTGGGAAGTCATGTGGATGGACGCCGCGGCCGCCGAGGCCGGGCCCGAAGCCTTCGCCGCTGAGGCGGCCGCGACCTGAACCGATCAATCCACCCAGGATCAAACTGAGGAGACGATGCGATGACCGACAAGATCATTCCCTGCCTCTGGTACGACCTGGGGCAGGCGCGGCTGGCGGCGGAGTTCTATGTGTCGCTGGGCCTGCCCGACAGCCATGTCGACCGCGTGGTCGACAGCCCCGCCGACAATCCATCGGCGCCGGCGGGCTCTGAGCTGATGGTGGAGTTCACCCTAGCCGGACGCCCCTATCTGGGCCTGAACGGCGGTCCGATCTTCCCCCACACCGAGGCCGTGTCCTTTGTGATCGTGACCGAAGACCAGGCCGAGACCGACCGCCTGTGGGGCGCCATCGTCGGAAACGGCGGCAAGGAAAGCGACTGCGGCTGGTGCAAGGACCGCTGGGGCGTCAATTGGCAGATCACCCCGCGCCGCCTGCTGGCCTTCTACGACGACCCTGACCCCACCCGCACCCGCGCCGCCTTCGAGGCCATGATGACGATGAAGAAGATCGACATCGCCGCCCTGGACGCCGCCGCCGACGCCGCACAGTCGAAAGTCTGATCCATGTCCGAACTCTACGAACTCAGCGTCAGCCGCCTGATCAAGGCCTCGCCCGAGACGGTCTGGAAAGTCTATGTCGAGCGGACCGGCGAATGGTTCTGTCCCCGCCCCTGGACCACGCCGGTGGTTGACTGGGACCTGCGGGTCGGCGGCCGGGCCAATATCGTCCTTCAGTCGCCCGAGGGTGAACGCCATCCCTATTCCGGCGTCTTCCTGGAGGTCGAGCCCGGCCGCAAAC
>JANDJZ010001192.1:0-13173 GCA_027943245.1 Acanthamoeba sp. SK_2022b | reverse complement strand
CGCCCTTGGCCCTCTTTTGGGCGCGCCTTCGCTTTCGCTCTTCCTTGCGCTTGGTGAGCGGCGAGGCGGAGAGGACCAGCAGCGTCTGGCCGCCCTTGGTGCTCTCCTCGCGCAGCAGGCGCCGGAACGAGCCCGAGAACGTCTTGTGCGCGCCCTCGCCGGCTCCCTTGGCGAAGCCCTGTCGCGCCCAGTCGCTGCTGCCGCTCCGCGACATCGCGCCCTCGTCCGGCCCGCTGCTCTCGACGGCCAGCCCGGCCGCCTTGCGCAGGGCGCGCAGCGAGATGGCCCGCTCCCGGAGCTCCCGCTCCTCCATCTCCTCGAGCTCCCAGCCGCTCGACGACGAGTCGTAGTTGTCCTCGCCGCAGCTGTCGTAGTCCTCCTCCCCTCCATTGCGTTCGGCGGCGGAGGCGGCAGCGGCGTCGAGCCTCGCCCTCCCTCCGTCGCTTTCGTTTTCGTTTTCGTGGGGCCTTCGCTCTTTGTCCTCGTTTCGTTTTCGTTCTCTGGCTTCGCGTTCTCGTCGCTTTCGCTTTCGCCTTCGTATTTCCTTGCGCCGTCGGTGACGCTGCCAGCGCTCGCGCTGGGCCCTCTCGTTTTCACCTTCGATCCAGCTCAGGTCGACGTTGCGTCCGTATTCGTCCGAGGAGGAGGAAGAGGTGGTTGATGAGGCGGAGGCACCCAACGAGGCCGTGAGAGGATACTGCCCGCTGCTGCCGAGCCGGCTGCCGCCCCCTTCATCTTCGTCCTCGTCTACGGAGAGGTAGAGGCAGTCCTTCCGCTCCCTCCATATGTCCCCCGTGCTCACATCTCTAAAGTAGTAAAAGAATTCGTCTTCATCTTTCGTGCTGCCGGCGGAGGACGAGAAGAGGTTCGTAAACGACGTCGGCCTACTCACGCCGGGCGCACCCAACATTGATTTCCTTTTGCTCTCTTGATTCAAATCAATCTTATTGTCTTCTCCTTTCTTCCTCCTATGTAGTCTTTGAACGATTTGTTCCCTTTGTTGCGCTGCGTTACGAACACACACGACCGTTGTTACAACACGCGTAGCCGCGCCGGCAAAACCAAAGCCACTAATATCCCGGTTACGGTCGATGTGCGCCGGCAAGCACGACCAAGCACGTGCACACGAGCATGAAGTGGCAGGGCAAAGTTGTAGGACGAGGATTAAGTGTGGCAGATCAATGGAGGTCCTCTTCGTAGGTTCTGGTTGTGCGGTTCAGTTCCTCCTGTCGAGGGGAGAAGATGTGTTAAGAGTAAAAGTTGGGCGAGGAGCACGTACGAGGGCGAGGACGTGTGCGAAGGCACCTGCTTCTTGCCTGGGCACTTTCGATGCGTTCTGTGCTCTTCTGTGCACTTGAGCTTGCCTGTATTGGTGTCTGGCTCGCACAGCTTTTCATCCACAGTGATGCGGAGGCAACCATCTTCATCCGTTACTTGCCGTTGTTGGCGGAAATGGTGAAACTGGCCTCTGAGCGCACGCTCCATGCGCCGTTCTGGCTCCCTGTGGCTCGCGCCAGCTTCTTCGTCGTCGTGATAAGTCCACGAGAGCTGTGCCATTTGTGTTCACGATTTGTTGCCAGCAGAAAATAAAACCACCACTAATCCAAAAGTGCAGGAAGCGTAGAAAAAAATCAGGTTGTTTGATTGCTTGGCGGGAAGGGGAAAGATGGTTTCCGCCTTCGTCCAGGTAGCTGTGCTCGTAGCGGTGTTGGCAGCGCTGGGTCACATCTACTTTGGGGATGTTCCCTTCCTGCCCTCCGCGCCACAGGGGAAGCTCACAGGCCCGTTCGATCGTGAAGCGGCTCTGCTGAGCGCGCTTCAGGCAACTCTTCGCACACGACAACCACTGCCCCTATTCATAGGTTAGCCCTTTTGAACGTTCGCTCTCTACTCTCGAAATCCTCGCTCCAATTGATCACCTCTCCGCAGGTCTTGGCTACAACACAAATCTCGATCTGGTCGTTGACGCCCTGGAGGTGATGCACGGCCTCGGGCTCCAACCACCACAGGGACCCACAGAGTCCTTCTCTGTTATCAACTCATCCACGTACTACGCAGCCCGTCTTTTCCTCCTCCAGTGCACTAGAACTCACCTCACCCGTCCCGTGGCGCTGTGTACACAGCGAGTTGCAGCAGACCTTTGGCCACTACTTCAAGCAGGGAAGCGCCGCCGAACGCTACGTGGCCGATGTGCCGCTGTTCGATCAGCTGGGTAAGCGCCCATCCCTCCACAGCCCTCTCTGGATCCCTGCTCTCCCCATCCGTGCCTCGAGCCATGCCTCACAGCCTGTACCGTCGCCGAAACCAGTGTCCACCGCAGCCGCCCAGCGCTCGGCCGTCTACTCAACCGGCGGCAACGCCGCGCTGATGGCCAATCGTCTCGCCGAGCTAGGCATGTGTCCCTCTCCTCTCTCTCTCTCTCTCTCTCTCTCATGCTGACATCTACCGCGTGCTGTAGGAAGTGAGGTCTTCCTGGGCGGGCCGATCGGGCCGCGGCTGGCCGAGCTGCTCCACCCGAGCATCCAGCACGTCGGTGGGGAGGGCACCAAGGACGAGGTCCACCTCATTCTCGAGTACACCCGCGGGGCCCAGTGGGGGGCGCTGACGGCGCCCCGGGCCAACCGCTTCATCGCCGTCCACGACGAGACCAACTCGCAGCTGCTGGCGCTCGAGGACTTCCACTCGGCCATGGAGCCGTTCGAGCCCGACCTGGTCATCCTCGCCGGGCTGCACCTGCTGGAGGGCCAGCCCGACGACGTGCGGCAGGAGCGCGTGGGCGCGGTCCAGCGCGCGATCGAGAACACCGACGCCGAGGTGGACGTCCACTTTGAGCTGGCCTCCATCTCCGACGAGGGCCTCCTCCTGCTGATCGCCACTCGGCTGATCCGCCACGTCGATTCGCTGGTCTGCGCTACCCCCCCCCCCAAACCCGCGACCTGTCCGTCGGCTCGCTCACAATGTCATGACACGTTTGTCACGCGTGTCGCGTGTCGTGTGTGCGCGCGCTCAGGGGCTCAACGAGCAAGAGCTGGGCTCGCTGGTGCAGATCCTGAAGCTGACCGACTCGTGCAACGCCGAGTGTCAGTACCGCGTCGAGGAGCTGGACCCGAGCTCGTTCATCAGCCCGAGCGTCCACACTGTGATCGACGCCCTCAAGCTTGTCTTCCAAGTGCTGGACCACAAGGATGCTCACCAGCGGCTCCTCACGCGCATCCACTTCCACTACCTCGTACGACTACGCCGCCGACTCCCCCCCCCCTCCCTCTCCCCGCCCACGCCTGCGCTCGCTGCTCGCTCTGACGCTGTCGCTCGCCCTCTCGCAGAGCTTCCATGTCGTGGCCGAACGACGAACGGCGCCGACGGCCAGCTCGCGGTGGCGGAGGTGGGGAACGGGCAGCACGTCGGTGGTGAGCGGGAGCCTGGGCGGCACCGCCCGCGCCTGCGGAGACGGCAGGTGGGACGTGTCGACCGCCGACGTGGAGGTGCGGCTCCCGCGGGAGACGCTGCCCCAGTCGCACCACGCCGAGCGACGCGGCGACGTCGACATCGACCCCGCCCTGCCCGTCACCGTCTGGGAGGAGGGCGACGTCGTGTACTACGTCGCCCCCGTGCTCGTGTGCAAGCGGCCCACGCGCACCGTACGGTGGCCCTCCTCTTTGCCGATGCGCGCATGGCGTGTGCGATTGGGCGGACACGATGCCTGACACTACACGGCGCGTTTGGGTTTGGGGGGGGGGGGCAACGTGGACACAGGTCGGGCTGGGCGATGTCATCTCGTCGACGGGGCTGGTCTACGCCCTGCAAACCAACGCTAGCGGCGCCAGAGCCGCTGTGCCACCTCCCGTGCCCAAGCACGCTTGACCGCAAGAGGGAGCAAAATATTAATAATAAATAAATAAATAAATAATTTTAATTAATAATTTCTAGAGCGGTTTCTCTGGCGATTCGAATAACCAGGCAAGAGGAAAGGGATTCGCTTCTCTCATCGCCAGAGCGAAAGGAAGATCGGTGCAGCTTCTGCGACAATGATCGCCATCGCGTGGATTATCTTCGCTGCTGTCATATTGGTTCGCGTGGACTCGGTCTGCCTGATTCATGCTCGTTGGCCACTGCCTAACATTCGAGCATTTTTCATATTGGTCTAACTTGCAGGGCATCCTCATCTTCAACTATGGCATCGTTGCCTACCTTTCTGATCCCAAACTCTCCCGTTCGAGGGAAGAGCGCAGTGATTCGAGGCTGCCCAAGTTCGTGACCGTGCTGGGCCTTTGCCTCATCATGCTGTGCCTGGGTCTCATCCCGGTAGACATCTACGTCGTTTCCGACACCAGCATGTCCCAGGAGACCAAGGACTCCATGTACGATGTTGTTCAGATTTTGTACTACGGTACCATCTTCTTCCTCATTCATCGAGTTTTACTTCAACTTTTGCATGAGCTCAATCGTGATTGATGATCATCGCAACTTATGTGCACAACAGTGCTGTACGGCTGCATCCTGGGCGCCATCTTCGTGGTGATCCCCTTCACCTACTTCTTCTACGAGGAGTTCGGCGAGAACGTGGGCTTCTGCCGCCGCGTCTTCGCCGGCTGCAAGTACACCATCTTCCTCGTGCTCGCGGCCGTGATCATCATCGTCATCGGCCTCTTCGTCCAAGGCGGCTCGCCCTCCACCGAGGACAAGGACTACAAGAAGTACGTCGAGAAGATCATCGACACCGAGAACAGTGCGTTGTCGCCTCGCTCTCCCCTCCTCCTCATCTCGTGTCGTCGCTGGCTCAAACGCTCGTTCGCCGCGCGCGCGCGCGTAGGGGGAGAGGCCGTGATGAACTTTACCTTTGCGTGCGCTGGCCTCCTCGGCCTGGTGACCTGGCTCATCTACACCGTATGCCCGTCCACCCATTCCATCTCGCTCTCTCCATGTGCGCTTGCTGACTGTGTGTGTGTGTGTGTGTGTGTGTGTGTGTGTGTGTGTGTGTGTGTGTGTGTGTTGTGTGTATGTGTGTGTGTTGTGTGTGTGTGTGTGTGTGTGTGCGCGCGCGCGCGTAGGGCTACGGATTTGCGTCTTTCCCGGTGGGCTTCATGAAGGGCTCCAAGGACGTCAGCGAGGAAGCCGGCGAGGTGGACGCCGATCTCGTGGTCACTCAGGAGAGGCGCAGGGTAGGCACCCCTCTCTATTACCCCCCTCTCCTCTCCTCTCCTCTCCTCTCCTCTCCTCTCCTCTCCTCTCCTCTCCTCTCCTTTCCATCGCTTCGTGCGTTGTCGCGCGTCGAGCGCTCGACTGACGATCGAAACCTCGCCTCGCGCCAGGCCCTCCAATCCAAGTACATGGGCGCCGGCGCGGCCATGTCGAGGAGGGACGAGGCCTCCCTCTCGCTGCTCAGGGACAAGGAGAGGAAGCTCACCACCCACGCCCAGCAGCTGCACTCGGCCGGCAAGGGTAAGCCTCTCCTCCTCCTCCTCCTCCTCCACCACCACCACCTCCTGTTGCGTTGGGCTGTGCTGATCGCGTCGCTCCCAGGCTGCAACAGGCTCTACGGCTGCCTGCGCCCCTTCTTCTTCCTCTTTGGGTTCTTCTTCTTCATCGTGACCGTGGTGCTGCTCGTCTCGATGGTCCTCACCAACATCGACAAGCTCCTCAACTCCGAGTGCGGCTTCTCCTGCGGCTACGTCCTCACCAACCCCAAGCGGTGGAACCCGCTCGACGCCCTCCTGGTCGTCATCTCCAAGGTAACACCCCGCCACACACACACACACACACACACACACACACACACACACACACACACACACGCACACACAAGAGAGAGAGAGAGAGAGAGACCAACAGTTGTGTGTGTGTGCCATGGCTGTAGTATTTCCCCATGGACTATGTGGTGGTGGGGCTCGTCGTGATGTACATTTTCTTCACCACACTGTCGGGCGTCACGTCCATCGGCATCCGTGCCCTGTGGATCCTGCTCTACCGCATCAAGGCCCGCGCCACCCGCCCTCAGGTGCCCTTTCCTCCCTCCCCCCCCTCTGTTTGATTTTTGATTGGCCCAGCGATGAGCGCGTGTCCACTCACCCCGCCCACGACGTGCAGGGTCTGCTGTTGGCCACGCTCGTCATGATGCTGTCCCTCGTGGCCTTCAACCTCGAGATCCTCACGCTCTTCCCCCAGTACGCCTCGTACGGCTCGCAGACCTACAAGGACGAGACCGGCGCGGTACGCCATGCTCTTCTTCTTCACCATCATCATCATCCTTCCATTCTCGTTCCTCGCTCATGTTGTCGGTCCACGGGACAGGAGCACGACTGTTCGTTGGCGGCGCCGACGGAGCTGTGCAAGATGACGGCGATCGGAACCATGATCCACCGCATCTTCATGCGCATGCCCTTCTTCGGCGTCATCTGCTACTTTGCCACGTGGGTCTTCATCGGCTTCGCCTCCCTCTCCCTCATCGTCGCCGCGCTCCGCAGCAGGCAGTCCAACATCAACCCCGCCGACGAGGACCCCGACTGGGACTTCTGAGCGAGGCCCGAGACCGGTCGAGGGAGGGAGGCTCTCCTCCTCCACTCCAGCGTAGATGCTCCCTCCCTCGATTCCTCCTCCTTGGTCTTTGGCTTTACTGCCCTCTCTCCCTCTCTCTCTCTCTCTCTCTCCTGTCGTTTGCCCCACTTTTCTTGCCACCAAGGCCTTGTACATACATGTTTGCCACGAGGAGAGGAGGAGGAGGCAACACACAAGAGGTGAGCTGCACAACAGTGCAGGCGTGTGTCAGTTGTTGCAACAAGAGGGAAGGTGAAATGGAAGAACAAAGGCGTTTAGTCAACTACAAGCTCATCAATGCTCCAGTCCTCAAAACTGCCATCGGGCAGGTAGCGTCGGATGATGATGGGGATCTTCCGTTCACGCAGCTCCTTCTGCGCGATTTCAAGTGGATCTGTCTCGCCCTCCAACTCCACCATGATGGGCGCATTCATACTAGAGATGCGCGACGCGAGCAAGTTAGATCCAGAATCATTTACGCGATAGTGAATGGGTTGCGGAAATTGAAAAGAAATCGTTACCTGATTTGCAGGGCGCGGGTGCCGAGCACGCGAGCGCGCTCGTACTTGGTCATGTACCGCGTCGTCTTGCGCTCCTTGGGTGGTTCCACACGCTCACCAGCAGGCAGGGTCTGGAATTCCCCCTCTTCCTACGGCATCGAGGAAAATTTGGTTAGTTCGAATATTTGGAACTTTGAAATTGAAATATTCGAACTAAAAATCATAATGTAACGAGAATCACATGCAATCAAATGAAGTTCTCACCCCGTCGTGATCGATCTCCATTGTGTGTCGTTGAATACGCCAAGATGCCGCGGCCGTTTGGCGAGTTATAAAGGAAGACAGAGAAACGAAGAAATCACAAACGTAGAAAATCAACTACAGAAAGCTGCGCAACTGCTGCACAAATCGGTTGCTTGACTTGGGTTGACCACGGTGTTAAGTGCCAAGTCCGCAGCACCTTCGCCACATAAGCGGAGCTGTCCCGGTACTTATCTCTCCTTCACGCGCACCAGTATGACACTCACTCTTCCGCCCCTTCTCTGCGGCACCTCCTCCCGTATCGTCGTCCGGCAAGGCTAGCCGATATCGCCCCACCCAGCCCAAGGCCTTTCTCTTGCTTTTCGCGTCGACGGCAAACAAAAGTCCGAACGTGTCACGAACGGGTAGCTCCTCTCGCTGGCAAGGATCATCTAGATTCAAAAACCACACGAGCAAGGATGCTGGACAAAATAGCGGTCTTCACCAAGGGCGGCATCGTGCTCTGGAGTGAAAGCTTCACGACCCTGATCGGCAATCCCATTGATGATCTCGTCCAGACAGTTCTGTTGGAGGTGCGGGCCAACTATCTCCAATCTTGAGCAAATCACCACAGTGCACTCACGCGCGATGTGCACCACAGGAGCGTAAGGGCGCAGAGAAGGCCTTCATCGCGGGCAACTACAAAATTGAATGGACCTTCCACAACGATCTCGAGCTGGTCTTCGTTGCAGTCTACCAGAAGATTCTCCAGTTGCTCTACATCGAGGAGATGCTGGAGCTCGTGAAGAAGAAGTTCTGCTCGCTCTTTGGCGATGCCATCAAGGCAAAGACGATCAATCTCGCCGAACCGCTCGTCTTTGACAAGCCGTTCGAACGCATTCGTCTGCAGTGCGAGACCAAGGCGCAGGAGGCTAAGCAGGCTCGCGGCACTCAGCGACGATTCGAGGACACCAAGAGGGGCAAGGAAGTGGTTGAGAGCACCAAGGCCAAGGGCGAGAAGAAGGAGAAGGCATCGAAGAAGGGCAAGGCTGAGGAAGAAGCAGCTGCCGACGTAGAGGAAGTAGAGCAGGAGGCGGACGGTGATGATCAGAGCAAGGGAGCCGAAGATGCCTCGGCTGAAGCTACCACAGCCACGCCTGCGGCTGATGATCCTGAAGCGATCATCATGGCCAACAGGGCTGCTCTACTCAAGAAGAAAGGTACGATTAATCGACACCTTCTCCAATTATCACTCGATTTTTAACGATTCTATTCTTTTCATGCTCTCCACAGCCGTGGGTCGCGGAAGAGGAGCCCCTGGCCCGATGAGGAAGGGCCCCAAGTCGAAGGCACCTGTCGCTGCTGCTCCCGCTGCCGCCGACACCAAGAAGAAGGGGAAGCAGGCTCGCAAATGGGAGGAAGATGGACCCGGCAAGATCGACTACTCGGAAAAGAACGGCGACCAGGAGGTACAAAACTGCCGAGGTCGCTAGCTGTGCTGTCGCGCTACTTGCTGACGTGTTGTGCTGCCCACAGTTCGAGGCCAGCGACAAGTATGGCGATGCCAGCGAGCCCATCAACGCCGACGACTGGGACTCGTTCTTCAAGAGTGCGCAGAGCTCCTCACGTTATTACGCAGGTCGCGCTTCGTTGCTCACCCAGCTTGTCCATGTGCAGACAAGCGCAACCCGGTGGAGGACGATGATGATGATGAAGAAGACGAGGCCTCTCAGACCAAGTCTGGCAGCTCGTGGAGCATCGGCTCCATCTTCTCTGGGCTCACCAACAGGGTACCCGCCTTCTCTACACGCGCAGCCTCTCACTTATCAGTTGAACACACGTTTGCGATCCACACAACGACAACAACAACCACAACAACGCAAATACTGCCAGTAGGTAGAGAGCAGCCCACTCTCTCGCTTGCTGTTTCCCTCCTTTTTTACGCTAAACCACACGAGGGGTTTGCAATAGCAACCATCAGCTGGGGCAATCCACCAGTGGGTTACAATGACCCACTCGGTCTACGAGCTCCTGCACAAATCACAACAACAACAACAACAACAACACACACACACACACACACTTCTGGGCTGCGCTTTGGCAAGGGCGACTACTAACGTGGTGGCATGACGTACGTGAACAGGTCCTCAAGCGGGAGGAGCTCATGCCCGTCCTGGCCAAGTTCAGGGAAACTCTGATCTCGAAGAACGTGGCTTCGGAGATCGCCGACGAGCTGGTCGAGTCGGTGTGCACGTCGCTCGAGGGCAAGACGATGTCGTCGTTCTCGCGCGTGCGCTCCGCCGTGCGAACGACGCTCGAGGAGGCCCTCACCCGCATCCTCACCCCCAAGTCGCGGCTCGAGATCCTGCAGGAGGTTGCCCGGGTCAACAAGAAGGAGGGCAGGCCCTACACCATCGCCTTCGTGGGCGTCAACGGCGTGGGCAAGTCGACAAACCTCTCCAAGGTCTGCAACTACCTGCTGCAGAACAAGCTCAAGGTCATGGTGCGTCGACCACTCGCCTCCCACCTCTCCCCACTCTTTTTGCCCATTGGCGGTGTGCACATGATGAGCATTCTATCCGACAATTCATGTGGATCAACACAATCGAGCTTTTTAAATCTGAAACAAAAGCACACACGCCTCACACTGGGCTCAGAGCTTCTCTGTTCAAGCGACCGGCAGTTCTAACGCGCTTCCTTGTTGTCGTCGTCTCTTTCTCGTTGGCTGCTCTTCAGATCACCGCGTGCGACACCTTCAGGTCGGGAGCCGTGGAGCAGCTGCGAGTGCACTCTCGCAACCTCAACGTGCCCCTGTTCGAGAGAGGCTATGAGAAGGACCCGGCACTCGTGGCCCAGCACGGCATCTATGAAGGTAAACCGCCTCCTCCTCCTCCTATTCGTTCGTTCGTCATTGTTTGTGGCGAGGCCGTGATTTTTTAGATCAGTATCACTTTTGGATCTTTTATGACAACAAACCGTCCTTATTATGAGCCTCTTCTCTCTCTCTCTCTCTCGTGTCGTCGTCGTGCGCCGCCAAGTTTGCTTGTTTGACTCACGTTTGCTCCCCCCCTCCACACAGCCAAGCAGAAGGGCATGGATGTGGTGTTGATCGACACAGCTGGCAGAATGCAGGACAACCGACGTTTGATGCAGGCTCTCGCCAAGGTACTTTCCCCTGAACCGCTTCCCGTGCAATGATTGGTGGCCGTCGTGCTCACTCTTGCGTTGTGTCGTTTTTTGTGACAGCTCGTCTACACCAACAATCCCGACCTGATCCTCTTCGTCGGCGAGGCTCTGGTGGGTAACGAGGCCGTGGACCAGCTCCGAGGCTTCAACCTGGCCCTGTCCGACTTTGTGCCCTCCAACGTGGCCCAGCCGCGACAAATCGACGGCATCATCCTCACCAAGTTCGACACCATCGACGACAAGGTGGGCGCGGCCATCTCCATGGTCTACACCACGGGCCAGCCCATCGTGTTTGTCGGCACGGGTCAGAAGTACGGCGACATCAAGCGGATGAACGTCAGCACCGTCATCCGCGCGCTCCTCGACTAGTCGTGGACGACACCTCCACAAATTGTTCATATTTCTTTTTTTTTTCCCCAATGACAATGTACTACAACATTGGCCAACTTGTGTGTGAGAGTCGATTTCAACGGTTGTTTGCACGCGCGTCTCACGCCCGACGTTCGCCTTCCCTTCCTGTAACACGGCGGCAAGCGCGCGAGTCCGCTGACCGTTAGTTGCGCAAAACCGCAACGAGGTCGGGGGAGACCCAAGCGCAAGGAGTCAGCTCCTGCGACAACTGCTGCGAAGCCGTTCGCGCGGTCCTGCGAGGCTTCGGTCGCCCAAACGATGGGCCTGTCTGCGCTCCCTACCGGGGCGGGTTATTTCCGGGATCGCAACTCCGTGTTTTATTAATTTACCGCGTGTAGTACACGACGCCCCTTCCACGGAGAGCGTCCCCCATCCTACGCCTCGCGTATTGGCCTATCTCGTTGGTGGTGGGTGCCGCATAGTGACTCGGGTGGCGCTTGCGGCAGGTGTTTCTTCTATATTCTCTCTTCTGCACCCTCTGTCCGACACGACAACGAATGCAACGAGAAGTCGAGTAGAATCATAATCATTTATTGATCTAGATCTTTCTATTCGACCACGACTACTCGTTCGATTTGTTGCATACTCTCTTGTATCAGCACCCTGCCCCAATAGACACGACACACAAACTCTGACCTGCAGATGGAGACGGTCATACCACCCATAGCGGTGCCGGGGGAGGAGAAGCACTGCCTCACGAAGCCACCAAGCGGAAGAATGATCACTATACGATTCGATGACATCGTTGAAAAGCTCAAACAAATGGAGGAGCAGGAAAGCGGAGAGGCCTGGGTAGAAGATGAGGAGGAGTGGGAGAGAGAAAAGTCGGCCAGAAAAATGAGGGGAAAGGACGGCCCTACCATTGGCACACGCTCGCCCGAGATCGCCACCACAACCGAAGTACAGACACACAGCGTAGGCCTCGAGGAAGATGGAGAGGAAGTGGAGGAGCTCTACGAGCCCGGGCTTACGCCACGGCCAGGCGAGGGAAGCCAAATCGAGGATCCAGAGTTGGCGCGAGCCAAGAAGCGAAAGAACGTCCTCGTTGAGATCTTTGAGACAGAGAAGGACTACTACCGAGATCTGGAGATCCTCAACAACGTAAGTGCACCGCACTTCGTGTGAGCTACATGCAAGATTCCAGATTCTGCTACTTGGTTTTTGACTTACACTCCGCTTATGACAGTTGTACCTGCAACCATTGAAGAAGGGCCGAGTGCTTCCTGACGCGGAGCTGGGGCTCATCTTCTCTACTCTCCCCACGCTCCTGTCTATCAACAAGTCCCTCCTCGACGCCGTGCAAGAGCGGGTCACCGCCTGCCAGAGCCTTCCCGACGAAGACGTCTGCATCGGCGACCTCTTCCTCCAACACGTACGTGTAGTACCCCCCCCCCCTCTCTAACAATCGCCCACTACTGCGCATGAAGTGAGCTCGGTCAGCAGACATGCTTACATGCCACCACACCACCAACTGCAGACCGACTACCTCAAGCTGTACGGCACCTTCTGCTCGAGGCAAGCCGAAGCGCTACGCGCCATCCGACGCAACAAGGCCTCCAACGCCACGTTCCAGACCTTCATACTCGTACTGCGAGGCCCACCTTGGCAAGCAAGCAAGCAAGCCTAACAACAGCTCACGCGCTAACGACGCTCCTCCTCTCCTCCTCGTATGCTCTGAGACAGAAAGCCCAAAACAAGCCGCAGTGCCGCAAGCTGGACCTCAAGTCGTTCCTGATCAAGCCGGTGCAGCGCATATGCCAGTACCCGTTGCTGCTGCAGGAGATGCTCAAGCACACTCCCGACGCGCACAAGGACCGGGCCAACGTGGAGCTGTACGCCACGCCACACGCACAATAGCGCGACCTGGTCGACTCACTCGACGCGCGTGAACGCACTCGTGTGCACACAGCGCGTTGGAGAAGCTGCTGGCCATCGCCGAGCACGTCAACGACTCGACGGAGAGGGCCTACTCCATCGCCAAGATCATCGAGCTGCGACACACCATCCAGGGCCTCCAGAACGTACGCCACGGCCTCGCTCGCGCAGCTCTCTTACGACCACTGGCGGTGACACCGACTGACGCGTGTGGATGTCTTGTTCGACTCTGCTTACTACTACGACTACTACCTCCACTACTACTTACTACTACTACTCAAGTTGGAGCTCATCAACCCGAAGCGGTCGTTTGTGGGCGAGGCCACCTTCACGGAGCTGAACAAGAAGAGGCAAGTCGACAAGACGTTGCAGCTGTTCCTGTTCAGCGACTGCCTCCTCGTCTGCGAGCCGCTCAAGGGCGCCGCCACCA
>JANDJZ010001191.1:0-15060 GCA_027943245.1 Acanthamoeba sp. SK_2022b | reverse complement strand
GCGAACAGGTCGTTTGCACTGGGCAGCTCCGTCACCGCACTGGCGCGCTTGTGCCCTGGACGGTCGCCCAACGTTAGCCTCCTCCCTCCACAGTGTATTTGTGTCGACTCCGCGAGCGAGTGTGCGGCGCGCGCATATGGGCTGGTGGGTGAAGGCTAGTGCGTACTGAGAAAGTTGAAGTTGAGGACCTGCGCGGCATGCTCCTTGACTCGCTCGTTGTCGCTCTTCAGAAAGTTGTCGACACCAGCAACAGCGCACAGAAACCGATCTTTGCCTTCACGGACGGCAGCCGAAGCCAAGGCGAAGACCCGCAGCGCCGCGAGTCGCACGCTCTCGGCCGTGGGCGAGAAAAACTGGCTAACCACGGCATCCCAGGCGCCGCTCCGGCCGAGCGCCTCTAGCACGCCCGCGTCGTCTCGGCCTGGTGCGCGGGCGCGTGTGTGATGAGTAGTTGCGGGTCAAAGCGTGTAAGGTGCAAGAAGCAGGCGCGTCAGGGCAGCGCGCGAGACGCGAGCACTACCTTGGGTGAGGCAAAAGCCCAGCGTGGCGAGCAGAAGCGAGCGAGAGGAGTCGGTCAGAAGCGACGGCGACGACGAGAGGGCCCGCGCAAAAACGTGGAACAGGTATCGACAAGGCTCGGGCCCCGCAGCGACGCCGTCGTTGCTCGGTTCGGCTGGGGACCTGGGCGTCTCGTCCAAAGGCGCGTCTGTCGGTCCGCCTGGCTGCGCCCTTACCAACGACAAGCGCGAGAAGAGCAAGTCTTGGCACGGAAGGACAGTGAGCGACAGGAGCCACCGCGTGGGAGTGTGCGTGCGTGGCTTGCGCCTGTACCCGAAGCCGAGAAATTGCGCAGGGCCAGGAGTAGATTCTGGACCCAGATGGCGTGGCGATCGCTGAGCGAGCGGTGGGCCTTCTTCTCCTTCTTGCGCGGCTTCTTCTCCTCAGACAGAAACTCGACAGCGGCGACCCTTAGCAGTTGCTCGGCGACCTCGTGCTTGGCCAGAGCCGCGGCGCCTGTGCATCTTTATATGAGCACACGTGCAGGCACGGTCGTGAGGAAAGAGGAGTGCACCTGAATAGACGAGGCGAGCGAGAGCGCGCGCGACATGGGCTCGTGCTCGCACGGAGGCATTGGTGTCGCGCAGAATGGCGACCAGGTACTTCAGGCTGCTGGGGTGTGCCAATACTTCGCTGCGGCAGGACTCTGGATTGTCGCGCGTGTGCTGCTTCGTTAGGTCTACTATCCACTTGACGCGTTAAAAAATGGAACATGCGCTGTAGCATGCGCACCTAATCGCATGCAGTTGGCCACCAATCGCATCGCGGCGATGAAGGCCTCTTTTCGATTGCCGAGCGATGATATGCAGCAACCGACGACGACCGACACCGCTTTGGCCGAGCCCAGCGCCAGCCTTGCCGCTCCTGAAGAAGGAGAGTTAAGGCAAGAATAAGTAAAGAAAACAATAATATTGAAATAAGAGGCCTCGGCGTAAACCAATTGGGCGGCGTACCGTGCGTGGAGCAGTTGCTGAGTGTGGCGATCAGTAGAGCGATCACATCGTCCAAGCCCTCCCCCGCCTCCTTCTTGTCGATTTTGGACTTCTTTTTCTTGTCCTTCTTGTCCCGCGAGACTCGCTTGCTCTGACTCCTCGTTCGTGGGCTCGCTGTGGGGCTCGGGGTCTGGACTCGCGGACTCGCGAGAGGGCCTTGGGCACGCGGGCTGGCGGGGAGAGCGCTCGACCACGTTGAGGCCTTGTCGCCGCCCTCCTTCTTGACTCTCGTCAATCGGGGCGACTCTCGGGGCGACGACGTCGTCGTCGCTGGACTCCTCCGATTACGCGGAGAACCAAAGGGCTGAGAGAGGCGGCCGCCACATAACACAACACAACGATCAGATCTGTAGCTGGTCACACTTTAGCAAGATAGGTGAAAGGCGAGGCGCTACCCCATCGAGGCTTGCCTTGAGCTTCGACATCTGGTGGAGAGCGTCGATCTCCTGGACCTTGTCTCGGATCTCCTCCTTGATGTCGGACTCGGACCAGCTCCGCACGCAGTCGATCAGGCGGTCGAGCCAGCAGTTTGAGGGTTTGTCTGTGAGAGAGACGGTCACATCGTGTGGCATGGATGCACGCCAAAGCGATACGAAATCGAATGTGCGCACCTTGCGTCTGTGCGATCTCAGAGTTCGAGGGGCTGTTCGTTGGTCGTTGGCTTGCGGAGACGTGCGAAGGGTGGCACATCGCCTTCACGCCGGTGTTGCAGCGCGTAGACACCTCGACCGCTTGCAGCGCGTCGCAGATGACCTTGCTCCGAACCAGTTTGGCGACGGGAGCCAGCTTGAACGCGACCGAGCCGCCACCGCTGTCCTCCAGCTTCACCAGGCCGAACGTGAACGACTCCTTTGCCGATCGAGGCCACAGGCTCCAAAAGAGGTCCAAAAAAGCCGATTGGCTCTGTTTGACTGCACCACCTGAAAGCTCAACATGCCGGCGGTCAGCGTTTGTCAAATGCAATCACTGCGATGAGCGCCCACCTGGTCGTCGAGTGTAGAGCTGGCGCAGGATGCTCGCAGCGGGAGCATACAGGTCGGGAACGCACGAAGCCACGCATCGCAACAGCGTTGCGACGTTGGCTGTGGTGTCGACCAGCTCGGCGAATCCTGCACAAGAGCAACCGACCAACTCTTAGGACTCGTTGGGTCGGGGTGTCAGAGAGAAGGCTCGCACGGTCATCTTGGGCGAAACTGCTCACTAGCGCGACAGCCGACTCGAGGGCCGAGTCTTCCCGTAGCTTGCGAAGAGAGTCCTCGTCATCATCAACACCCTGCAGCATTTCCAGGGCCATGCTGAGCCCACCCGCACGTGCAACGGCATCCCTGTTTTGTTCTGCGTCGATGGGAGTCAGCCAAGGGGTGGCATCAGCGGGGTAGGAGATTATTCTGGGCCATGTGTGCCTCCGTACCGTCGCGCGCGAAGATCGCGGCGAGCCGCAGGGACAGGTGCCGTATGCGTTTGTAGTCCGACTTGAGCAGCCAGTCCGAGCCCAACTGCTGAAGCAGCTGCGCGGTCTTATCGCGCAGCACTTCCTGATAGACGGACACTGTTTGGGTTGGGAGGTTCGGTCGGCAAAATGAGTGAGTCAATTCATCGATGACAGCTAGTCGATGATCAAGTTACTTGAGGGAGAGCGCACCGTGTGAAGCGCAGTTGAGAAGGGCGATCAAGGCGCACTCGGCGGCATCCCGTTCGAAGGACGTGCTCGAAGCGCCATCTTCTCCGTCGTGATAAATGAGCTCTGGAATGTGCTCCACCAGCTTGGCCACATGCCATGCGTACACCTCTGTTGGCACAGAATCAGCATTGGACTGGGTCGGGGTGGGTTGGTCAGGATGCATCGTAGATGGTTACCTCGCGCGGCCGTGTTGCCCAGAGCGAGCAGCGCGTAGCCTTTGAACTTGAGAGCAGTCGTGGCGGAGCTCTGTACACTATCCTTTGCTTCAACCAACCGACTCAGTGAGTCGCCCATACCCGACAGCCACAGTCGGTCCTGGTTTTGTGCTATCCCAGGAAAAAGACTTCAGTACATCACCACCATCACCACCCAGAGGGCAATGAAGTACGCACGGGTGGTGGCCAAATGGGCTATCGTTTGCAGGGCATACTCGCGCACGCTTTCGTTGGAAGATTTGGTGAATAATTTGCACAGCTTCTTGAAACACGAGCAACCTATCTCCTCCTTGTTGGGCTCTGACCAATGAACGGCGGGTGAGCCTACCGGCAGGAGGGATTGCGTGCCCGTTGTGTAGAGCATCACTGGCATGTGTGCGGACACGTACCCAGAAGGGCGACTTGGGATAGGGCGTAGATGATGGTGGAGTGCAGCTTGGCGTCACCGGGACAGTCCTTGAGGAAGCGGAGCATTCGCAGATGGCCTGCGCTCTGTACAATCTCCTCCTTCTTCACGTCTGCAGTTTCGCACAGTACGAACGAGAGCGCAGTGAGGTGTCATCGCGTATTTGTTTTAAGAACTTGTAGGCACAGCGTACCGTCTCGGCCAGAGGCAATGTTCGAAAGTGCGTGAGCTGCGTAGGTGTGCAGCGTGGCATGATCCAGCAACGTGATGATCGATTCAACATTGCGCAATTTGAGGATCTCAAGCACCCAGTTGGTTTTCTCTATGGTGGTGTTGGTAAGATGAATGTGCGTGGTGAGGTTGCCGCACGGAACAGATTGCGTTGCATTTGATCAAGCGATATACCTTGTTCGGTTTCGGTGGCGAGCATGAAGCGATACTCAGCGACAGGCTCGCCTGATCCCTGTGCGGACGATCCGCTGGCACTGCACACGGTCCACGAGTGGGCCTGTTTCTTGTCGATTGCCTGAATGGAGTAACGTTACTGGGGCAGCCGAGCGAGAGCAAAGAAGAGATGGGCCGTAGTACCAACACATCGATGACGCAGGTGTCCAAGGCAGGTATAACGCCCTTGACTTTGTGTACATGATAGTCCTGTTATTACACGCAGCAACAAATATTAAAAACAAATAATTACACAAAAAAGAATTTAGTTTGTATTATTAAACCAAAATACGGCAATATTGCTGGCGTACCTCTTGTTTGTGGTAGTACTCTAGCTCTTTGTTGGTCGTAAGGACGCAAAATCGCTCCTTGAATCGACCAATGGCCCCGATCTTTTGGACCCAAACATGGCCCAGCTTGAGGGTTTTGCCTCTCGGCAGCGAGGTGTGTTTCGACGCCATTAGGTCCCCGAAATCGCAATAAATAACAATAAATAGTGAAAAGACGACTGATGGCTTTGTTCACTTGTTCGTCTGCTGCATAGGGAAGGGCCGTAGCGAGGACTCGGGGAAGCGTGAGCTTTGTTCTAGAACAGAGGAATCGTGTTGCCGGTTCGTCTTCCTTTCTTTTAAATAAAAGAAAACGCTGTTCGCGTGGGACAAAAAAAAGTACAAAAAATCATCATTAAACCCAGTGCCAGCCACGTGTGCATGATGGCTGAACCGGCTTCGAAAATGGAGGCAAACGCTAAGCTGCCCATCTTGAAGGATCTCTACATGATCACTGACATCGAGCAAGCCCGCGCCCTGCTCGAAGCGACACTCCAGCAAGAGAAACAAATTCACACAGATTTGGAAAACATTTTGCTCAACACGGAGGAGGTAGAGGCTACACTCGCTACAGTTGAAGAGATTCCGTACTGCTCCTCGCTCCTCTTTTTATCTCACGCAGATGGCGTCTCACTATCCTCTCGCAGAATTCGAATCAAACCTGTACAGAAGGAGACCACACGCCTGCTCTCCACCATCAGCAACACCTGTTCTTTGGCCAATGCTGTCTCAGCCAAGATCAGAGACCTTGATTCGACCAGGGTACACTCGCCTCTCCCCGCTTCTTCTGTCAGTACCGCTGGACAATGCGCTCACTGTGCTGTTATGTCACGCTGCTTCATCGCGCCCAACGCATAACACAGGAGCGGATCCAGCTCACGATGAACAAGCTGCATGATATCATCGACGTCAAGAATTGCGTGAGCGGCGTGGAGGACGCCATGGGGAAGGAAGATTATGAGACTGCCGCATCTCACATCGGCAGATACCTCACCATTGGTACGGACCCACACTCGTTTGGTCTCCTGTCGCACTGCCGTTGACCGACTCTGCCGCTTCCCCAGGTGACAAGTCGGTTTTGGAGGAGACCGCCAGCAACCAACTCAAGACAGCCGAGAACAAGCTCAAGGAGATCGTCAAGCAGAAGCTCGAACAGGCCATCCGCGCCGACGATCAACCCAACATCATTCGGTAGCCGTCTGATGTTTCGCTTTTCCGTTGCATGCTTGCAGCTCTAATCGTTTGTTGCGGTGGTCTGCCTTTCACAGGTTTTGTTTGCTCTACGCGCCTCTGGGTCTCAAGGAAGAGGGCCTCACGCGCTACTCGCACTATCTGCGCAAGCTGGTCTCCACCGAGGCCGACTACATCATTAAGAATCTGCTGCGACCCAAAGGTCAGACGCCACCTTCATCCATAACAACCAAAAGAATGCAGGCGTTGGCAGTCAGACTAAAGTTCGTCACTCGCTTATGTAGATGGGCCCGCCTCGGTGACCCAGGCCATCGAGGCAAGCGGAGGAGAGCAGCTCTCATATGCTGATGGACTGGCACGTCTATACGAGTTCATTGCTGGCATCATCGATGAGCAACAGTCTCTCGTCGAGGAGCACTTTGGTCCGTAGCCAAGAGCCTGCATACACGCTAGTTGTGTCACGGGTCATCTAAACCGCCTCTACCGAGCAGGTCCGGGCAGCATGGTGGTCGTGATCAAGAATCTTCAGCAGCAGTGCGATGTTCATTCTACCAAGATTCTCAGCCTCTTCAGCCAGGACACAAACATGCTCAAGATGGCACGCCTGCCTCTCTAATCGCTTTTATTATTTTTATTATTATTATTATTATTATTCCTACGATGATTATTACTTTCATCTCATTATTCTTACCAACAATAACGAAGACTGATGAGGCGGACTATTGCTCTGCAGATTGACGACATTGTCAGAACTGAGAGGAGAGAACGGCGAATGCTTGGTACGCTATCAGCCCTCTTTCGCGCTGAGACGCCCATCTACCGATTGCGCTTCTATATTCCTAACGTTAATCTCTATATCTGCCTCTGCCGTTGGTGATGTAACAAAAGGACATATGCGCTTAGGTTCCGATGCTCGAGATGTAGTTGATCCCCGAGACCTCGCCGGATTGCTCGATACCATTGCCATCCTCAATCACCGCACTGAAGTCTACGATCGCTTCATCCGAACTCGTGCACGGTACCGCTTGAGCCTCTTCTTGTGCGCGCGCATCGCTCAGCCCTGCGCACGTATAAGCTTGTGGGCGCTCATCTCCCGGCTCGTGCAGCCTCTGCTTGGAGAATGCGGGACAGACGCCGAAGCACCCGACCCACCCTTCCAGCATGCAGGACGGTCTCATCCACTGCAGCGAGCTCAACAGATCGATGCAGGAAATGATGGGCCACTACATCAAGCTAGAGGAGTATTACATGATACAGAGCGTCAAAAAGGTAACGTGTGACAACCAACTTCGCGCAACGATATCTGACCGATTGCCCACTCTTTGGCTGCGTCACTCCACATGTTCGCAGGCTGTCGCGATGGACTCACATTCTCCGGACAGCATCACTACGACGATGGTCGATTACGTCTTCTTCGTGCTCCAAGTGCGTAAAACCTCTTGTTCATGCGAACACCTACAAGCGTACAGTGCTGACGTCTTCTTGACCGCCAATTGTATCCTTCAGAGCTGCACTCAGCGCGCCCTTTCCACGCACAATGTCAATTCGGTATGCGCGATCGTGAACATGATCAACACGACTCTCAACATCGACTACAAGGAAGTGCTGCAAACCATGCTAGCCGACTACAGCGCCGGCAAGGGGCCCACTGGTGACCACAGAACAGACTACATGGTACGCCACCATCCATCGGAGCACCCGCAGCAGGTGGATAATGACCAATTCCAACCTCCTCCCTTGGTGACCTTAGATCGTGTTGAACAACATCGAAGTGAGCTGCGAGTACATTCTCAAGCTCAAGGCGAACCTTGAAGCCGAGGAGTCAAACATCTTCACCGACCTGGTCGAGAAGGTACCCAAATCATGCTGCTGCCCTCTTGCCCTCACTCGCGTTTGACTGGACTCATATGGCGATCGTATTGCAGGAAAAAATGAAGTCATGCATCCACGACCTTCTGGACACGTCGCGGAACTATAAGCAACTCCTCCAGGTGGGGACACCTCTACCTCCTTCGCGTTGGTCGTCTTTGTGCTTACCCGCTTTCCTTGTGCGTGGTGGTGGAACAGAGCAACTTGGAGCAAGTGGCGCAGACAATTACGCCCTCGATCCGACCACTGATCGAGATCTTCAGCGCGGTTAACTACCAGTTGAACGAGGTACGTCCCCCCCCCCTTGCACGAATCAACTGACATCACGTGCCTCGCTTACTCACACCGCGAACAGGCCGAGTACGCCGAGTATGAGATCAACGACCCGTTCGTTTATAAGATTACCGCTGGGCTGGACAATCTGTTTGCGCCCTTCAAGGTGAGTCCCACCCACTCTCAGCCTTTGCGCATGCGACTGACGCTTGCTACCGATCGCAGATGCACCTCACCGAAGGCAACTACGACGCACTGGTCCACATCGTCATTCACGACATCGCCATGCGTCTTGAGAAGGCCCTGTTCCAAAAGCGCTTTAATCAAGTACGTCCTCGTGTAGATTCACTCGACTAAGCTCTTGTCATTCATTGGTCGCCGTACACGGCTCTTTACCACACGCAGATGGGCGCTCTGCAGTTCGACAAGGACCTGCGGCGCCTCATCACCTACTTCACGTCGGTCGCGCACAACGCGGCCAAACTCACGGGCACGACGGTGCGGGGCGAGTTTGCCCGTCTGTCGCAGATCGCGTCGCTGTTGAACTTGGAAAAGGTAAGGCCCTTGCGTGCCACTCTGCCCCCCCCCCAAACGCGCTAACAATGCGCTGCATGGCTACAGGTGAGCGAAGTGATGGAGTACTGGGACGAGAATGCGCGCCTCCAACTGCGACTCGCGCCAGGAGAGGTGATCCACCCGGCCTCCCAATGTGCACTGGCATATGAGAAGTTTCGGTATGATGCCAACCCTCGGTGGCTTTCTTCTCCTTTCACATCATCAGGTGCGGAAAGTGCTTGCGCGCCGTGTAGAGTTCCGCGCTGAGGACATTGCTCGCCTCAAGCTGTAGACAGCCTCACCTGGCCCGTAGAGTGGAGCACGACAGACAAGTCACCAAGCTTTTCTATGTTGATCATCTTACCTGGCGCAATGAATGAAAAGAGAAAGAAGGGAGGTCAAGCAAGAGACTGTAGAAATGGACGAAAGTCAGAGTTAAATGTGTTTAATTAGGATTGGTGAGCCGGCGAGTTGCGAGAATTTTCGGTTGATCTTTAGGGCTGTGCCTGGAAATAAGTGGGAATTTCAGAGGCACGCAACCAACGTGGCAAAGAGCTCGGTTGGGCAAATCAAAACAATCATCGAAGAACGCAAGTGGATTGTATTGTTGGACAGAAAGCCTTTGTCTTAAAGCTTGGAAACCATTCTTTATGTCGTACAATGGCGTCGTTGCAGAGAAGCGCAAGGCCAGGTTTGCCTTTCCTTGACCACGCCATCACCTGTACATTTAATTATTTACATAATTTGTTGGCTTACAGTTTGATCATTTAAATGATTTTATTCATCCATGTGGCCACGTGCAGCGAGCAAACATACTTGAAGAGCATAGGGACGTATGTCTCAGGATTTTCATCCTACATTCCCTCGGGCCTGAAGAAGCAGCTCGCCAGCGCTCAGCCTCACGATGAACGGGACAAAGTAATATGGGTTGGATTTGATAACTACGAGAAAGGAGGCAAAAGGTATGTGCACCGCGCTCACTCACACTAGCACGCGCTTTGATTGACTTTTGCGATCTCTCAGCCGGCAATGCCTGCTCCTGAGTTTTGTGAACGGGTTCCAGGTTTGGGACATCGAAGACCAGCCAGATCTGATCTGCGAGCTGGTGTCCAAGAGAGAAGGAGCAATTAAATGCCTCAAGGTATGCGCTGCCACCAACAAGCAAGCTGAGCTCGAGTGCGACGTTGCTCATCCCTGTTTTCTTTTTGTTCTTTTTCTTTTATTTAAATTAGTTTTTGCAAACTCCACCTGCGGGGACGCCCAAAGGCCGCCTGACGGACAAGCACCCGCTGATCGCCTTGGCGTACGTCTTCAAGCTCGCTTGTGGCCGTGATGGCTCGTTTCGAGCATGCGAGGAGGTTTTGACGTAAACCTTTGTCACTTACAGCTCAGCCGAGGACAGCTCCAAGTTTGACAAGACGGCAGTCAAGCTGTACTCCTTGCGCGAGCAGGACTACATCAACACCATGCGCTTTCGATCGGAAGTGTACTCTATTTTGTGCAGCAAGCGAATGCTGGTTGTGGTAAGCACGCCTTTCACCGTTCAATCGACGCTGCAAGCAGCACTACGTTGTCTAACTTACGGCTGGACGGCATTGATCAATGTCTGTTTGTGGGGTGTAGGCGCTGCATGACCACATCTACGGTTTCGACATTGTAAATATGAGCAAGATCTTCAGTCGGCCGTATCATCCGCAGGACCCGCAGTTCCTGCCACAGATGCGGGCCTACGGACGCTCGTCGCCCTCCATGCGCACCAAACCTCCGGCGCCCTCGTCGCTGATCGCGCTGGGTCCTCGGTGGCTGGCCTACCCGGGCAAGAAGGTGCTGAGCGTCAAGGACGATGACCCCTCGAGCAACACGATGGACCAGCTGGTCGAGGCCGCCAAGTACCTCAGCGACATCGGCTACAAGACCGTATCGAGCTACTTCTCGCCCGAGTCGCAGCCGACCGGTCCTGCTACCCCGGCGCTCACGCCCGAAGACCTAGCGAACTTTGGCAACGTACGTCAGCGCTCCAGCCGCACAACCTGCGTTTCGTCGACACTTGTGTTCTCATCGCCGACCACCCATGCATTCGTGCAGGTCATCATTCACGACGTTTGCACGGGCAAGACGGTGGCGCACTTCCGTGCGCACAGGGAGCCACTCTCGTATCTGGCGTTTGATCCCAGCGGCACGCTGTTGGTTACGGCCGGGGCTGGCGGCTACGAGTTCAACATCTTCCAGATACGTCCGTCGACAGGCGCTCTGCACGAGAACGCTTTGCCAATGTACGTGCATTGCTTGCCTTGTTGTATTTACCCCTACTGACGTCAGCGCTAACTTCGGCTGCTGCGCGGGCTTTTGGTGCCGTTCAGTTACACTCTGATTCGCGGTCGGACGAGCGCTGCCATCACCGACATCACCTTCAGCAACGACAGTCGGTGGATGGCCGTCAGCACTTCGCACGGGACAACGCGTACGCATATACGCCCTTGTTGAATGCATTCGCGCGCCCATCGATTGACATCTCGCCCATCACTCAACCCATCGAAACGCAGACATCTACGCCATCAATCCCGAGGGCGGCCCTGTGAATATTCACACCCACATTCCGTCCGAGCCCATCGCCAGTCACGAGGCGCCGTTCATCTTCAACCACCCGCTGGAACCCAAGCACATGGTCCTGAACGTCGTCGAACGCATCAAGCAAGTCGGGCTGGTGTCTGAGGAGAACGCCAAGGTGCCCTATATTTTAATTCCCTTTCTTTTTCCTCGTATTTCTGCAAAGACTTTCCTTGACCTCAACCTTGGCGCGTCTGTGTGCTTGCAGACTCACCAGCCCACGACGGCGGCCGTGATCACGAGCACTCCCTCCAAGATGAAAATCATGGTCGTGACGCACGCGGGCATACTGAACCAGTACAACCTGCGGCCGCATGGCCCTGCGCCCGCTCCGGACGTGGACCCGAAGACGCTTCAGTTGACCGTGGAGCCCACCTTCTACTGGGACGTCTGTCGGCGCAGCAGTTGGCCCCAGCTGCTGACGCGGGTCAAGTCCAAGAAGGACGAGCCTGCCGACGCCCAGCCGGCCGCCAAGCCCAAGGAGAAGTCCAATGACCCGAGGTACTGCGGGCCGTGCTTTCGCGATTGGTTGCCTGGGCGCATGTGTTCTATCCCCATGACGGGCGTCGCGCTCACGCAACGTCGATTCGTTTTCAGCTGGCTGTCCAACGTGGAGATATGCACGCACACGCCCCATTTCCGACCGCTCTGGGCTGGGCCTCAGTTCACATTCAAGACCTACCGCAAGCCCGCGCATGCCACGCTCAGGCTCTCCGACCAGCTGATGGAACCCATCCACGAGGAGAGCAAGATCGAAGCCAAGTACAAGCCCGGGGGCACCACCAACTCTGGGTACGGGTCTCTCTGCTTGAGTCTCTCCCCCCCCCTCCTCTGGACTCACCTCCTTCCGATTGTCATTTGTTTTGTGCGACAGTGTGCTCGAGCCCTCGGCCTGGGGCTCGGCGGAGCTGGAGGAGGGCGTTCCCTCTGGCTCGACGGGAAGGGAGCTCAAGGGTAATGCCGTCGTCCGCGAATTGCAATTACTCACACGGTGCGCTTGTGCTGACCTGTTGCTCTCTCTTTCTCCACCAGACCACATCAACCAGGCGATTTCGACCCCGATGCGCTTCGCCGAGAAGAAGACCGAAATGGTTCTTGTGGACAGCCTCGTGGGCGATTACAAGAACGGGATCTCGAACAAGGGCACCTCCTCGTCCTCGTCTTCCTCGTCGTCCGGGCCCAGCCACGACTCGCCCACCACGAAAGCCTCCTTGCCGGACAAGGTAACAATCGTCGCGCTGGAGTCACCGCTCACTGTATCCCCTACATGTCAGATAGAGGGAGGCTAACGTTTTTTTTCTCTCTCTCTCTCTCTCTCTTCTTCCCTCTTCTGTGCAGAAGAAGCCCGAGGGCAACAAGCCCCACGACAGCCCACCTCTCCGTATGGACACGAACCCTCAGAACCTCTACTCCTACGACGATGACGAGGACTACTAGAGGAGGCGGGGTTGGAAGGGCTTAGAGTAGGAGGAGAAGATGGAGAAGATGAAGAACCGTGCCCAGTCGGCTCGCCCCAGTCAACGTTTCATTGCCCTCGCCTGCTGCGTCGTCCTCGGCTTCCTGTGCGATGGCCCGCCGTTTACCGTTTCCCCCACATTCCCACAAGTGTTCACCCGTCTAGCTGGCGATACTCGCTAAGCCCACTCCCGTTAAAGAGAGAGAGAGAGAGAGGCCACACCGATGAGAACGGGCACGCTAGGGAGTGGTGTACATATCCTCCCCTTCCTCCTCACGCTCGTGGAGCGAGTGCGTTGTGTACATACTTACCCACATCTCATAAAAGCCCGTCTTCCTCAATGCTTCAGATAACGCATGCAATTAGCGAGTGTTGGATGGAGCAACGATTTATCTAACCACTTATTTCTTGTGGAAGAAGCAGTCGCTGCACGCCGGCACGGTCCAGTTGGAGACGAACGTATACGCGCTGATGGTCGTGGGGCACGTTGACGTGCACAGGGTCTTGGTGATGGTCGTATTCTCGTTGTTGAGGTACAGGCAGCACGAGAGCCCACTGGGCGGCGGCGGAGGAGACGGGTTGATCGGACAGGCGTACTTGGTAACGTACTGGAGGTTGTAGGTTCTGCTGGGGTCCTCACTGACGAACGACAACGTGCCAGGGTCGCTGGCCAGGTCACTGTAAATTGTGGTGGGGCGAGGTTAGCATTGAGGCCGTAAATACCGGAGAAGAGAGATTACGAACCACTTGAAGTAGATGTTTGCCGCGCGACCCTCCTCGCCTCCGCTGAAGCTGAGAGCGAAGCCGTCCGAAGCACTGGCCCCAGGCAGCTGGTTGAACCTGGCCGTGTCCTCTTCGCCGCATGGGTGGTATTCAGCCGGTGCGCGAGTGTCCTTTTGGCACACGGCCACGGCCAACGAGTTCACAGTTTGGCACCAGGTGTTGGCCAGGGCGTTGCACACACGGTAGTAGTAGACCTGGCCGGCGCTATCGGTCACCTGCTGGTCGCTCGCGCCCACCAGCGCAGCTAGTTCACTGAGATCGTAGGCAAAGTCGCCCACCTTGCCCTTGCAGGCGCTCTGGCCTGACGCCGCCAGGGCCATAAGAGCGACGAGCAGTATCGCGAATGGGCCGTGTTTCATCTTGAGTGCTGGTGGTAATGGTCAAAGCAGGGGTGCTGCGTTTTACTGTATTGCGGAGTTGGACAAGAAGCGGGCAACGAGGCGCGTATATTAAAGTGAAGCGGGGCCCAATGAGCGCTCCGAAGTTTATTAAAGTGTACTTAAGTGGTTCCTAGGGCCGCGTTGCGTGGTTTATCTAGGTTAGGGGGTGTCGCAAAGCAATTCTGCCAGCAGCTTTTGCGCAAAGCGCCAAATTGGCCTCCGATGGTAGGCGCACAAAGCGCCAATTCGACAGCGCGGAGTGGAACAACAGAACATACAAGAAGTAACTGGTAGAAGTTTGGTTGAACTTGATAATAACGGACAAAGCGGGGGGATGGGGATTGAGTGGCGAACGTGGTGGTTTTTTCCATGCTCTCCTCTTCTCCTTTATCTGTGTCTCTGTGTGGAGGGCGGCCGAGTAATTTGGCCGATCGGATTTCGTATCAATTCAGAGATATGATCATCATCTCCTTCCCTTTCATCATCACCTCTCCCTTTCTCTCTTTCTTTGAGAAGTTGTTGTCTAAAAGGGGAGACGAGAAGCGTTCGGTTAATCCAGCATCACCATCAGGATGGAGCAGCAGCAGCAAGGTCACGCGCGTTGCCCGCCAATCTCTGAGATCTTACCCTCCGCCCCACCGCCGCGAGAAAGTGCGCGCAGAAGCATAGGGAGGAGAGTGGCGAGGGGTGGTGTGTACCTATGCACATACACACACACACACTCATCACTGCTGCTGGCCCGATGGCGGCGGAGCGGTGACGACCGTAGACGTGGTGTGGCCGTAGTAGCCTGCCATCTGCTGCGCACCGGGGTAGCCGGTTGACGCGCCGTAGGCCTGCGGTGTCGCTGTGGCGGCGGCGGCGGCGTATGGCTGGGTCGTGGGGTAGGCGGCATAGCCCGTGTGCTGCTGCTGCTGTTGCTGATGCTGCTGCGGCATCTGCGCACCGTAGACGGTCGCCTGCGGCGTGGCGACATAGGCTTGGGTCGTCGGATAGGCCGTGTAGGCGGTCTGTTGCGCGTAGCCGTAGGGCTGCTGCGCAGTCGCAGGATACGATGGCTGCTGCTGCTGTTGCTGCTGACACGCTGGTCGGTGAGCGTTGTGATCGATGCACAACAGACAGCTCGTTGGGGGGGAGGGCGAATACACAGTACCTGCGCATAGCCAGGGTAGGCGGCCTGCGGCGCGGGCTGGACTCCATAGGCCTGTGTGGTCGTCTGCTGTCCCCAGCCACCCCCAGCGGCGGTGGCGGCGGCAGGCTGCGGACGATACACATGCTGCTGTTGCTGCTGCTGCGCGTGCGGAGCCATCGACACGTGTGG
>JANDJZ010001190.1:0-13912 GCA_027943245.1 Acanthamoeba sp. SK_2022b | reverse complement strand
CGCCACCCGCGACGCCGGCTTCGGCGACGAGGTGAAGCGCCGCATCATCCTGGGCACGTACGCGCTGTCCAGCGGCTACTACGACGCCTACTACGGCTCGGCGCAGAAGGTCCGCACCCTGCTGGCGCGCGACTTCGCCGCCGCGTTCGAGCAGGTGGACGTCCTGGCCTCGCCGACCTCGCCCACCACGGCGTACCGGCTCGGCGAGAAGCTGGACGACCCGCTGGCGATGTACCTGGGCGACGTGGCCACGATCCCGGCCAACCTGGTCGGCATCCCGGGCATCTCGATCCCCAACGGCCTGGCCGACGAGGACGGGCTGCCGTCCGGCTTCCAGCTGCTGGCGCCGGCCCACGCCGACGACCGGCTGTACAACGCCGCCGCCGCGCTCGAGCGCCTGCTCGAGCAGCAGTGGGGCGGCCCCATCCTTGCGAAGGCTCCCGAGCTGGAGGCGACCCGATGACCGAGACGCTCGTGTCCCTCGACGAGGCGCTCGACCGCTACGACCCGGTGATGGGCCTGGAGGTCCACGTCGAGCTCAACACCGCGACGAAGATGTTCTGCGGCTGCTCGACGACCTTCGGCGCCTCGCCGAACACGCAGGTCTGCCCGGTCTGCCTCGCGCTGCCCGGCGCCCTGCCGGTCGTCAACGAGAAGGCCGTCGAGTCGGCCATCCGCATCGGCCTGGCGCTCAACTGCCAGATCGCCGAGCTGTCGCGCTTCGCCCGGAAGAACTACTTCTACCCGGACATGCCGAAGAACTTCCAGACGTCCCAGTACGACGAGCCGATCGCCTTCGACGGCTACCTCGACGTCGAGGTCGACGGCGAGACGTACCGGATCGAGATCGAGCGCGCGCACATGGAGGAGGACACCGGCAAGGCCACCCACGTGGGCGGCTCGACCGGACGCATCCACGGCGCCCAGCACTCGCTCATCGACTACAACCGCGCCGGCATCCCGCTGATCGAGATCGTCACCCGCACGATCGAGGTGCCCGGCGACAAGGCGGCCGCGGTCGCCCGCGCCTACGTCTCGACGCTGCGCGACCTCGTCGGCGGCCTCGGCGTCTCCGACGTCCGCATGGACCAGGGCTCGCTGCGCGCCGACGTCAACCTCTCGCTCAAGCCCAAGGGCTCGGACGTCCTGGGCACGCGCTCGGAGACCAAGAACGTCAACTCCTTCCGGTCGGTCGAGCGCGCGGTGAAGTTCGAGATCTCGCGCCACGCGGGCATCCTGGACGCCGGCGGCTCGGTGCTGCAGGAGACGCGCCACTTCCACGAGGACACCGGCACGACGTCCTCGGGCCGCGAGAAGTCCGACGCCGACGACTACCGCTACTTCCCCGAGCCGGACCTCGCCCCGGTCGCGCCGTCGCGCGCGTGGGTCGAGGAGCTGCGGGCCACGCTGCCGGAGCCTCCGGCCGCGCGTCGCGCCCGCCTGCAGGCCGAGTGGGGCTTCAGCGACCTCGACATGCGCGACACCGTCGGGGCCGGCGCGCTCGAGCTGGTCGTGGCCACGATCGAGGCCGGCACCACCCCGCAGGCGGCGAAGAAGTGGTGGCTGGGCGAGCTCGCCCGCCGCGCCAACGAGACCGGCGTCGACCTGGACGCCCTGCCCATCACGCCGCAGGTCGTAGCGCAGATCCAGGGCCTCATCGACGCCGGCCGGGTGAACGACAAGCTCGCCCGCCAGGTGTTCGACGGCGTCCTGGCGGGGGAGGGGACGCCGGAGGAGGTCGTCACCGCCCGCGGGCTGGAGGTCGTCTCGGACGAGGGTGCGCTCGGCGCCGCCGTCGACCAGGCGATCGCCGACAACCCGGACGTGGCCCAGAAGATCCGCGACGGCAAGGTCGCCGCGGCCGGCGCGCTCATCGGTGCGGTCATGAAGCAGATGCGGGGGCAAGCGGACGCGGCACGGGTGAGGGAGCTCGTGCTCGAGAAGCTCGGCTAGCCGCGGTGCCGTCCTTCGGCCCGGCGGCCCGGATGGAGGCGTCCGTGCGGGCCTGGCACCTGCGCGGGTTCCTGGCCAGCGTCCCCGCCACGTTGATGGTGGTGCTGGGGATCGTCGCGTCGCACGACGCGACGGTCCGCGGCGTGCTGGCAGCACCGGTGCTGCCGGTCGCGGCCGGGGCGGCCTGGCTCGTCCTGCGCCGGCTGGGCCTGGCCACGCGCCAGCGCTCGCTGCTGATCTGGCCGGCCGCGGTGCTCCTGCTGATGGTCGTGCTCAACCTGACCACCCCTGTCGCGGCGGTCAACCTGCTCGGCCTGTTCGTGCTGGCGTTCCTCTACGTCGGGCTGAGCCAGCCCCCGGGCACGGCCTGGTGGTGCGTCCTGCTCGTGCTGCCGGCGTACGTGTGGATCATCGGCGTCGACCAGGACACGGTCCTGGTCCGGACCCCGCTCGCGGTGCTCATCTGGATCTTCGTGTGCGAGCTGCCGGCACGACTGCTCGCGGCGTTGCGCCAGCAGGCGGAGGCGCTGGCCCGGAGCGCGGCGACCGACCCGCTGACCGGCCTGGCCAACCGTGCCCACCTGGACGGCACGCTGGACGTCCTGGGTCCGCAGGACGCCCTCGTCCTCGTCGACCTGGACCACTTCAAGCGGTTCAACGACGCGTACGGCCACCTGGCCGGGGACGACCTGCTGCGCGACTTCGCCGACGCGCTGCAGGCCGCGGCCCGGGCCACCGACATGGTCGTCCGCTACGGCGGCGAGGAGTTCCTCGTCGTCATGCCGCGCACCACGACCGCCGAGGCGGTCGCCGTGCTCGAGCGCTTCGCGCCGGCCTGGCACGAGGCTGGTCCCGGCGTCACGTTCAGCGCCGGGGTCGCTGCGGCGGGGGAGGGCGCGCTGCAGGAGGCCGACGACCGGCTCTACCGGGCCAAGGCCGCCGGTCGAGCACGGGTCGTGGCCGACGACGAGGTGGATCCGGGCCCGGCTGAGGCTTCCCTTCCCCGGGGGACCGGGGCCTAGCCTGGGGAAAAGCCGTCCCAGGAGGTCACCATGACCGCGACGTTGCCCGAGGTCCACCAGTGCGAGGTCGCTGGCTGCTCCTACAACCACGACACCGAGTGCCACGCCGGCGCGATCACCGTCGAGCGCGGCTCGGACGCCGCCTGCGGCACCTTCATCGCGCTCGACGTGCACGGCGGGCTGTCGAAGTCGCTCGCCAAGGTCGGTGCGTGCCACCGCGCCGACTGCACGCACAACCACGACCTGGAGTGCGGCGCGGAGTCGATCCGGGTGGGCCCGGGGGCCGACGCCGCCGACTGCCTGACCTACGCGCCGGCGTCCTGAGCTACCGCGCGACCCACTGCTCGATCGCGTCGAGCAGCCGGTCCTCGCCGCCCTCGCTCTGCGGCAGGAACAGGCTCGGCTCGGTCAGCTCGACCTCGAGCACCAGCGGCTGGCCGTCGGGGGCCGTCACCAGGTCGATGCGGGCGTAGAGCAGCGCCAGGTCGTCGCCGAGCACGCGGCGGAGCGCGGCATGCGTGTCGGAGGCCACCTCCAGCTGGGCGGCCGTCGGCGCGCGCGGGGTGATGTCGCCGCGGCTGTCGCGCTCGTCGTTGACGCCCTCGCCGCGCTCGAGCAGCGGCGCCTTGCGGATGGCGTGCGAGAAGTGGCCGCCCAGGAACAGCGTCGCCGTCTCGCCCTCGGTGTCCACCGACGGCACGTAGCGCTGGGTCATGGACGTGCGTCCGGCGGCGACGAGCTGCTCGCTGTGCCGGTGGACGTCGGCGGGGTCGCTCCAGCGCGCGGTGTCGCGCGAGCCGGCCGAGACCGACGGCTTCACCACCCACTCGGCGTCCGGCTCGCCCTCGCCGGGCAGCGCGTCGCCCGCGCGGACGTCCCACAGCGTCTCCACCACCGGTACCCCGGCGTCCTGCAGGTCGCGCAGGTAGGTCTTGTCGGTGTTCCAGCGCACGACCGCGGCCGGGTTCGCCAGGTCCGGCACCGCGTCGGCCCAGGCGAGGAACTCCTCGCGCCGCGTCGTGTAGTCCCAGCACGACCGGACGACCACGAGGTCGAAGCCGTCCCAGTCGACGGCGGGGTCGTCCCACCGGACGGTGCGCACGTCCAGGCCCCGGCGGCGGGCGGCGGCGTGGACGAGCGGCAGGTCCGGATCGATCTCGTCGAACGGACGGGCGGAGGCCAGGGCGATGGTCACGCCAGCACTGTAGGCCCCGGACGACGGCGGCGTCACGCCTGGGCTTATATCCGGCGCAGTTAAGCGTTATGCTTCATTCATGTCGTCTTCAGTGGTGGCCTGCATCGTCGACCTCGTCGGGTCGCGGCGCCAGCCCGACCGGCGCGCCGCCCAGCGCGCGCTCGACCGGGCGCTCGAGCGCGTCAACGCGCTCGCGCCCGGCCTCGAGCCGCTCGCCCCCACGGTCGGCGACGAGTGCCAGGGCGTCTACCCCGACCTGGCGTCCGCCCTGCGCGCCGGCCTGCTCCTGCGGCTGGCCCTGCCGGGCGACCTGGACTGCCGCGCCGGGCTCGGCGTCGGCTCGGTGCAGGCCGTCGGTGCCGGCCCGTACGGTCGGGTGCAGGACGGTCCGGCGTGGTGGGCCGCCCGCGACGCCATCGTCGAGGCGAAGCGCCGCGAGTCGGGACGCCACCGGTCCCTGCGCACCTGGTACCTCGTGGGCGAGGACGCGCAGGACGCCGTCCCGGCCGAGGTGGTCAACGCCTACCTGCTCTGCCGCGACCAGCTGGTCGGAGCCATGAACGAGCGCGCACGCCGCATCCTCGCGGGCGTGCTGGAAGGAAGCAGCCAGGTGCAGATCGCCCAGGACGAGCAGGTGTCCCAGTCCGCGGTGTCCCAGGCGCTGCAGCGCTCCGGCGCCGTGGCCGTGCTGGGCGCCGCCGAGCTGCTGGAGGCCCGATGACCCTGCTCGCCCTCCTCCTGGCCACGCTCGGCGCGGCCGACCTGGTGCGTCCGCGCGACCGCGCCGTGCCGCTGCCCGTGGCCGGCCGGGCGGTCCTGGTGGCCGGTGTCGTCGCCCTCGTGCTCACCACCGGACTCGCCGTCGGCGCGCACGTCCTGTGGCTCGTCCCGCTCGCCATGGTGCTCGCCGCCGCGTGGGTGCTCACGACGCCCGTGGCCGCGAGTGGCAGCCGCTACCCGTGGCCCGTCGTGGGGCTGCTCGCCACGAGCGTCCTGGCGCTCGCCGTGCCGCAGCCCGGACGCGCAGACGGCTGGCTGCTGCGGTGGTACGCCGCGCTCGACCTGCCCGCCCTCGACGGCGTCGACCCGGCCCGCGCGCTGCTCGGCGCGGCGACGCTCCTGGCCCTCGTCGGCACGGCCAACGTCGTGGTGCGCATGGTCCTCACCGCCACCGGCGCCGAGGTGATCGCCCAGGAGCGCAGCCTGCAGGGCGGCCGCGTGCTCGGCCCGATCGAGCGCATCCTGCTGTTCGCCATGGCGCTGGCCGGCGAGTACGGCGCCCTCGCGGCGGTCGTCGCGGCCAAGGGCATCCTGCGCTTCCCGGAGATCTCGCGCGACGCGCCCGGCCACGCGGCCGAGTACGTCCTCGTCGGCAGCTTCGTCAGCTGGGCCACCGCGCTGGTCCTCGTGCCGCTGTTCTGATGCCATGCTGGCCGCCATGGCCCCGCTGCCCCCGGCCCGGCACCTGCTGCGCGCCCAGGACTTCGCCACGGCGCACCACCACGAGCCCATCACCGTCGCCGACATGGCCGCGGCGGCCGGTCTGTCACGCTCGCACTTCACCCGCGCGTTCACCGCGACCTTCGGGCTGACCCCGGGCGCGTACCTGCAGAGCCGGCGGCTGGAGCGGGCCGCGTCCCTGCTGCGCCGCACCGACCACCCGGTCGCGCGGGTGTGCGTCGAGGTCGGGTTCAGCAGCGTCGGCACCTTCACGACCGCGTTCGGCCGTGCGTACGGCGTCACGCCCACGGCGTACCGGGCCGCCCACCCGCCGGCCGGCACCTGGGCGCAGGTGCCGGCGTGCGTGCTGGCCGCACGGCGCCCGGCGCCGGTCAGCCGCGTCCAGGACCGCACACGGGAGGAAGACGCCGCCCCCGCGTGACTCCTAGCGTGGTCGCACCACCTCGACGAAGGAGACGACATGCGCATCGCCGCGGCTCAGCTGTGGGTCCACGACCAGGATGTGGCCCTGGACTTCTGGACGAACAAGGTCGGCATGCAGGTGCAGGCCGACGTCACCGTGCCCGAGATGGGCGACTTCCGCTGGCTCACCGTCGCCCCGCCCGGGCAGGAGGACGTCGCGATCGTCCTCATGGCCGTGCCGGGCGAGCCGATGCTGACCGACGCCGGCCGCCAGGAGGTGCTGGACCTCGTGGCGAAGGGCCTGGCCGGCACCGCCTTCCTCGTGGTGGACGACTGCCGCGCCGCCTACGAGGAGCTCGTAGCGCGCGGCGTCGAGTTCACCGAGAAGCCCGAGGAGCGCCCGTACGGCGTCGACTGCGGCTTCCGCGACCCGTCGGGCAACAGCGTGCGCCTCACCGAGCCGCGCCCCATGGGCTGATCGAGGGGCGTCCGCGCCGCCGCGTCCCAGCATGGCGACACCCCGCGCTCGGGCGTGTCGGCCCGGCGTACGCTGTGACGCATGGCGCAGACCCCCGACAAGCCCGAGATCGACATCAAGCCGCGCAGTCGCACCGTCACGGACGGCATCGAGGCCACGGCCTCGCGCGGCATGCTGCGAGCCGTCGGCATGGGCGACGACGACTGGGAGAAGCCCCAGATCGGCGTCGCGTCCAGCTGGAACGAGATCACCCCCTGCAACCTGTCGCTCGACCGGCTCGCGAAGGCGTCGAAGGTCGGCGTGCACGCCGCCGGCGGCTACCCGCTGGAGTTCGGCACCATCTCGGTCTCCGACGGCATCTCGATGGGCCACGAGGGCATGCACTTCTCGCTGGTGAGCCGTGAGGTCATCGCCGACTCGGTCGAGACGGTCATGATGGCCGAGCGCCTGGACGGCTCCGTCCTGCTGGCCGGCTGCGACAAGTCGCTGCCGGGCATGCTCATGGCCGCGGCGCGCCTGGACCTGGCCAGCGTCTTCCTCTACGCCGGCTCGATCATGCCGGGCAAGGTCGACGGCGAGGACGTCACGCTCATCGACGGCTTCGAGGGCGTCGGCGCCTGCATGAAGGGCCTCATCAGCCGCGAGCAGCTGGACAAGATCGAGCGCGCGATCTGCCCCGGGGAGGGCGCGTGCGGCGGCATGTACACCGCCAACACGATGGCCTCGGTCGCCGAGGCGATCGGCATGAGCCTGCCCGGCTCGGCCGCCCCGCCGGCGCCCGACCGCCGCCGCGACGGGTTCGCCGAGGCGTCCGGCCAGGCGGTCGTGAACCTGCTCCGCCAGGGCATCACGGCTCGCGACATCATGACCAAGAAGGCGTTCGAGAACGCCATCGCGATCGTCATGGCGCTCGGCGGCTCGACCAACGCCGTGCTCCACCTGCTGGCCATCGCCCGCGAGGCCGAGGTCGACCTGACGCTGGACGACTTCACCCGCATCGGCGACAAGGTGCCGCACCTGGGCGACCTCAAGCCGTTCGGCAAGTACGTCATGTACGACGTCGACCGCGTCGGCGGCATCCCGGTGATCATGAAGGCGCTGCTGGACGCCGGCCTCATGGACGGCGACACCCTCACGGTCACGGGCAAGACGATGGAGGAGAACCTCGCCGACCTGGACGTGAAGCTCGACGGCGACGTCATCCGTCCGCTCGACCGCCCGATCCACCGCAACGGCGGCATCACCGTGCTGAACGGCTCGCTCGCCCCCGGCGGTGCGGTCGTCAAGAGCGCAGGCTTCGACACCGACGTCTTCCGCGGCACCGCGCGCGTCTTCGACGGCGAGCGCGCGGCCATGGACGCGCTGGAGGACGGCACGATCGTCGCCGGCGACGTCGTGGTCATCCGCTACGAGGGCCCCAAGGGTGGCCCGGGCATGCGCGAGATGCTCAAGATCACCGGCGCCATCAAGGGCGCGGGTTTGGGCAAGGACGTCCTGCTGCTCACCGACGGCCGCTTCTCCGGCGGCACGACCGGCCTGTGCGTCGGCCACGTCGCCCCCGAGGCGGTCGACGGCGGCCCCATCGCCTTCGTGCGCGACGGCGATCCGATCGTCCTGGACGTGGCCAACAAGCTGCTCGAGGTCGAGGTCGACCCCGACGAGCTCGAGGCCCGCAAGGAGGGCTGGGAGCCGCTGCCCCCGCGCTACACCAAGGGCGTCCTGGCCAAGTACCGCAAGCTCGTCGGCTCCGCGTCCGACGGCGCCGTCCTCGGCTGAGGAACGGACCACCTCGACGCTGGGAGTGACGGCGGGTACGCGACACGCCGTGTCGGGCGTCCACGACGTCACTCCCAGCGCGTCCGGGGGACGTGCAGGGCCGTGGGAGAATGGGGCGACCCCCGTTCTCCTCACCGTGCTGGACTCATGACGCTCACGAACGACGCCGCCGCCGACGCGCAGGCGCAGATCGACCCCGCCGACCTCGAGACCGCCCTGCGCGTGCTCGCCACCGCCGGCTCCCTCGACCAGGACGACCCCGCCTACGTGGCCCTGCGCCGGGCGACCGGCGGCTTCTTCAAGGACGCCAAGCGCGAGCGCCGCAAGGCCAAGCGCGAGCAGGTCCAGGCCGCCGACCGAGCCGTCGTCGAGAGCACCGCGACCGGCTCGGCGCAGCGCATCGACGACGAGACGGCCGGCATCCCGCTCACGTCCAGCGCGAAGGGCGCCGTCGCGGGCGAGCTGCTCGTGCCGCGCGGCTGCTACATGTGCAAGACCAAGTACACGACGGTCGACGCGTTCTACCACCAGCTGTGCCCCGCGTGCGCCGCGCTGAGCCACGCCAAGCGCGACGCCCGCACCGACCTCACCGGCCGCCGCGCCCTGCTCACCGGTGGCCGCGCCAAGATCGGCATGTACATCGCGCTGCGGCTGCTGCGCGACGGCGCCCACCTCACGATCACGACGCGCTTCCCGCGCGACGCCGTGCGCCGCTTCTCCAGCCTGCCCGACAGCGCCGACTGGCTGCACCGGCTCAAGGTCGTCGGCATCGACCTGCGCGACCCCGGGCAGGTGATCGCGCTGGCCGACGAGGTCGCCTCCGAGGGGCACCTGGACATCCTCATCAACAACGCCGCGCAGACGGTGCGGCGCACGCCGGGCGCGTACGCCCCGCTCGCCGAGGCCGAGAAGACCCCGCTGCCGGCCGGCCCGAAGCCCGAGCTCGTCACGTTCGGCCACACGTCCGACCTGCACCCGGCCGCGCTCATGGGCTCGGTCGACGCGCACCCGGTGCTGGCCGGCGACGCGATCACCGCCGAGCGGCTGACCGAGGAGGCCATGACCGCCGGCTCGGCCGACCTGAGCCGCATCGACGCCGGGGGACTGGTGCCCGACGTCGTGGACACCAACAGCTGGGTGCAGAACGTCGGCGAGGTCTCCGAGCTGGAGCTGCTCGAGGTCCAGTTGTGCAACCAGACCGCGCCGTTCATCCTCATCAGCCGCCTGCGCGGCGCGATGGCCGCGTCGCCGCACCGGCGCACGTACGTCGTCAACGTCTCGGCGATGGAGGGCCAGTTCGCCCGCCGCTACAAGGGGCCGGGCCACCCGCACACCAACATGAGCAAGGCCGCGCTCAACATGCTCACCCGCACGAGCGCCGGCGAGATGCTCGAGGCCGACGGCATCCTCATGACCGCCGTCGACACGGGCTGGATCACCGACGAGCGCCCGCACACCACCAAGGTGCGGCTGGCCGAGGAGGGCTTCAAGGCCCCGCTCGACCTCGTCGACGGCGCCGCCCGCGTGTATGACCCGATCGTGCGCGGCGAGGCGGGGGAGGACGTGCACGGCGTCTTCCTCAAGGACTACGCACCGCACCCCTGGTGATGTCCACATGGCGGACTTTCCGTCTCAGCACTTGACCAGACGGAGGGAGAGGGGCGAAGATCGGTGACGTGCACGCCCACGTCCTCGTAGTACTTCGCTAGACGCGCCGGTCGGTTCGACCGTCGCGTCTTCCCTCAGCGCCCACGTCCGGGCCGGGGGCTTTTTTTATGCGAGGGTCCGGACACCACACCAACCGATAGGCACGCATCATGACCAAGCAGCTCGACGAGCAGATCACCGGGGCGCAGAGCCTGGTGCGCGCGCTCGAGCGGGCCGGGGTGGACACCATCTTCGGCATCCCCGGTGGCGCGATCCTCCCCGCGTACGACCCGCTGTTCGACTCCAGCATCCGCCACGTGCTCGTCCGGCACGAGCAGGGCGCCGGGCACGCCGCGCAGGGCTACGCGATGGTCACGGGCCGGGTCGGCGTCTGCATGGCCACGTCCGGCCCGGGCGCCACGAACCTGGTCACCGCCATCGCGGACGCCTACATGGACTCGGTCCCGATCGTCGCGATCACCGGCCAGGTCGCGAGCGGCTTCATCGGCACGGACGCCTTCCAGGAGGCCGACATCCGCGGCATCACGATGCCGATCACCAAGCACAGCTACCTGGTCACGGACCCGGCCGAGATCCCGCGGGTGATCGCCGAGGCGTTCCACATCGCCGGCACCGGCCGTCCCGGTCCCGTGCTCGTCGACATCTCCAAGGACGCGCTCCAGGGCAGCACGACCTTCAGCTGGCCCACCGAGCTGGCGCTGCCGGGCTACCGCCCCACCACCAAGCCGCACGGCAAGCAGGTGCGCGAGGCGACCCGGCTGCTGCTCGAGGCGCGCCGGCCGGTGCTCTACGTGGGCGGCGGCGTCATCAAGGCCGACGCCTCGGCCGAGCTCAAGGTGCTGGCCGAGATGGCCCAGATCCCGGTCGTCACGACGCTGACCGCGCGCGGTGCCTTCCCCGACTCGCACCCGCTGCACATGGGCATGCCCGGCATGCACGGCACCGTCGCGGCGGTGGGCGCCCTGCAGCGGGCCGACCTGATCGTGTCGCTCGGCGCCCGCTTCGACGACCGCGTCACCGGCAACCTGGACTCCTTCGCGCCGGACGCCAAGGTCGTCCACGCCGACGTCGACCCGGCCGAGATCTCCAAGAACCGCATCGCCGACGTGCCGATCGTGGGCGACGCCCGCGAGGTCATCGCCGACCTGGTCGTGGCGCTGCAGAAGGCGGCCGAGGAGGACGGCGAGCGCGGTGACTACGCCGCCTGGCGCGAGTTCCTGGCCACCATCAAGGAGCGCTACCCGGTCGGGTACGACAAGCCCGAGCACGGCCTGGCCCCGCAGACGGTGATCGAGCGGCTCAGCGCCATCGCCGGTCCGGAGGCCACCTACGTGGCGGGCGTCGGCCAGCACCAGATGTGGGCGGCGCACTACGTCTCCTACGAGCGTCCGCGCCAGTGGCTCAACTCCGGCGGTGCCGGCACGATGGGCTACGCCGTCCCGGCGGCGATGGGCGCCAAGGCCGCGCTGCCCGACGGCGTCGTGTGGGCCATCGACGGCGACGGCTGCTTCCAGATGACCAACCAGGAGCTGGCGACCTGCGCGATCGAGGGCATCCCGATCAAGGTGGCCGTCATCAACAACTCCTCGCTGGGCATGGTGCGCCAGTGGCAGACCCTGTTCTACGAGGGCCGCTACTCCAACACCGACCTGCACACCGGCCCGGAGTCGATCGGCGCGCGCCGCATCCCGGACTTCGTCAAGCTCGCGGACGCCTACGGCTGCGTGGGCCTGCGGTGCGACAGCGAGGCCGACCTGGACGCCACCATCGAGAAGGCCATGGCGATCAACGACCGCCCGGTCGTCATCGACTTCGTCGTCGAGCGCGACGCCATGGTCTGGCCGATGGTCGCCGCCGGCACCAGCAACGACGACATCAAGATCGCGCGCGACCTGGCGCCCGAGTGGGAGGACGACGACCTGTGAGCAAGCAGCAGCACACCCTCAGCGTCCTGGTCGAGAACACGCCCGGCGCGCTCGCGCGCGTCTCCAGCCTGTTCATGCGACGCGGCTTCAACATCGAGTCGCTGGCCGTCGGTCCGACCGAGATCCCCGAGATCTCGCGCATGACCATCGTGGTCAGCGTCGACGAGATCGCGCTCGAGCAGGTCACCAAGCAGCTCAACAAGCTGGTGCACGTGCTCAAGATCGTCGAGCTCGAGCCCTCGTCCGCAGTCGAGCGCGAGCTGGTCCTGATCAAGGTCAAGGCCGACGCCCAGACCCGCGGCCAGGTGCTGGAGACCGTCCAGCTCTTCCGCGCCAAGGCGGTCGACGTCGCCACCGACTCGATCACCATCGAGGCCACTGGCGACAGCGGCAAGATCGCCGCCATGCTGCGCGTCCTCGAGCCCTTCGGCATCCGCGAGATCGTCCAGTCCGGTCGCGTCGCGATCGGCCGGGGCTCGCGTTCCATCACCGACCGGACCCTGCGCGCCGTCCCCGGCACGCAGGCCGGCTAAGACCCCCTACAACACAAGGAGACACATCTCGTGGCCGAGCTCTACTACGACGACGACGCCGACCTCAGCATCATCCAGGGCAAGAACGTCGCGGTCATTGGCTACGGCAGCCAGGGCCACGCGCACGCCCTCAACCTGCGTGACTCGGGCGTCGACGTCCGCATCGGCCTCAAGGAGGGCTCCAAGAGCCGCGCCAAGGCCGAGGCCGAGGGCCTGTCGGTCCTGACCCCGCGCGAGGCCGCGGAGGAGGCCGACGTCGTCGTCATCCTGGCTCCCGACCAGGTCCAGCGGACGCTGTACGCCGAGGAGATCGCCCCGGCGCTGGCCGAGGGCGACACCCTGGTCTTCGGCCACGGCTTCAACATCCGCTACGGCTACATCCAGGCGCCCGAGGGCGTCGACGTCGTGCTCGTCGCGCCGAAGGCCCCCGGCCACACGGTGCGCCGCGAGTTCGTCGCCGGCCGCGGCATCCCGGACATCATCGCCGTGGAGAAGGACGCCTCGGGCAAGGCCTGGGACCTGGCGCTGTCGTACGCGAAGGCGATCGGCGGCACCCGCGCCGGCGTCATCAAGACGACCTTCACCGAGGAGACCGAGACCGACCTGTTCGGCGAGCAGGCCGTGCTGTGCGGCGGCATGTCGCACCTGGTGCAGGCCGGCTTCGAGACGCTGACCGAGGCGGGCTACCAGCCCGAGATCGCCTACTTCGAGGTGCTGCACGAGCTCAAGCTCATCGTCGACCTCATGTGGGAGGGCGGCATCGCCAAGCAGCGCTGGAGCATCTCCGACACCGCCGAGTACGGCGACTACGTGTCGGGCCCGCGGGTCATCGACGCCTCGGTCAAGGAGCGCATGCAGGAGGTCCTCGCGGACATCCAGAACGGCGCCTTCGCCGAGCGCTTCATCGCCGACCAGGACGCCGGCGCGCCGGAGTTCAAGCAGATGCGCGAGAAGGAGGCCGGCCACCCGATCGAGGCGACCGGCAAGGAGCTGCGCGCCCACTTCGCGTGGCAGCAGACCGACGCGGACTACACGGAGGGCTCGGCCGAGCGCTGATCCTCAGGACGCGACGAGGGCCCGCCACCGGGGACGGTGGCGGGCCCTCGTGCGTCCGGCGCTGCTACGGTGACGTCCGAACGGCCGGGGTGCCCCACCGACGGGGCTGAGATCACACCCGCACACCTGATTCGGTTCGTACCGACGGAGGGAGCCCGATGACTGTCACGTCCCCACCCGCGCTGCTGGAGCGGCTGCGCGCCCAGGCGCCGCTCGTGCAGTGCCTGACCAACTACGTGTCGATGGACCTGGCGGCGAACCTGCTGAACGCCGCGGGCGCCTCGCCGGCCATGGTCCACCACGAGCGCGAGGCGGCCGAGATGGCCGGGCTCGCGTCCGCCGTCGTGGTCAACATCGGCACGCTGAGCCCGCCGTGGGTCGCCGGCATGGAGGCGGCGGCGACGGTCGCCGCCGAGCGCGGGATCCCCTGGGTGCTCGACCCG